>OMLF01011817.1:119174-135500 GCA_900302615.1 Holocentrus rufus
TCAGTGCTGTAGTCTTATTTAAAAACAAACAAACAAACAAAAAAAAAAAAGATCTCTAGAAGGTAGGCTCTTCAGACTTAAGACTTAAAAAAAATAATTTTCTCACTGACACTTATGTATTTTAGAAATTAAATATGGATTATTACCATGTTTCATAGGCCCAAAGGCCATGAAAAACATTCGTTTAAATGACAATAAGAATTTAAATTCACATAATGGAAAAAAGAAAGGCAAAGAAAAACACCAACACTGCTCCAAGGTTTTTGCCCGACAACTGCCACATGCACTTTAAAGGAACATCTGTGAGCCTGCACTTTTGTTTGAGGGGAAGATTTAGTATCAGGGATTTGCAAAATGGATCAATATGTTGCCTGCATGCCGTGATAGCGACATGGGAGACAAAGAGCAAGGCTGGTCCCCTGGGGAATTACCTGGAGCACACTGCGAATGAACTTCAATAATGTTTCGGATGAAACACCAACATATAATTGACTCACAGTGTCAGTACAAAAAAACATTTTATACATGGACATGCGTGCACAGCAAAAGCAGGGGCACGGCTGCAAAAAATGGCTCCCATGAGAAGATGTGACTCTGAGCCCCCCGAGCACCCCGTCCTTTATCTTGCTCTAATTTAGAATTTACTCCTTGTGGAAAAGAGGCTATCTGGAGGTTAATTATTTGGATGCCTGAAGCAATGTGAATCTTAAAAAAAAACAAAAAAAAAAACAAAGGTATTTTTCAAAAGTTGCTGTGAAGGGAAAGTGAATTATCATATGTCTGTCAAAATAATTCATCTAAGAATTTTTTTTTTTTGACTCTTGAACTTGAAAAAAAATTCCACCCTCAGATATTCTTGCATTGCTGCATATCATCAGTCTGGGATGCTCAGTGCATTCCAGTAGCCATCTAAGTGAGGTAATTTATGCTTCTTTACATTTGTAAGGAAAGTGGGTACACCATGTGACCTTGGACCTTTGTCGCCAGTCATCTGACTTTCTCATCCAGTATTTTTTCTCTTCTATGGACCATCACATAAAAGGAAGAATCTTTCAAAAAGAGCAGATACAGCATTCACAAATATTTGAAAGATTTTAGCTCCAAAATTCCCAGAGGCCTCAGCTCATCATGTTCGCCCAAATATAATTATAACCCTAAATGTTTATATGAGTCATCAACTATGAACAATGAGCTGCCAAACCCATCAGGAACAATCTGGAAACCAAGGTGGGGAGAAAATAAAAATAAATAAATAAATAAATAAAATAAAAAACCCTCATAGTTTATTCAACACATGGCCTTTTTATTCATTTGGGTACTGGGCAGATTTGTAATAACATTTAATTAGTAGTTAGCTAGCAATCACTAGTGTAGCTACATACTTAACTTGACTTTGCAATTCAAATGTTAAATGAGAGCGAAAAACCAATCATGATAGCATAACTCTGTGTTTAACTTGATTGGGAGATTATTTTTCTCTTTTACTGATGCTGCTTCACCTGCAATATGATGCTTTTTTAATGTTTTTTCCTTTCTCTTATTTCTCTTCTTCTTCTTCTTCTTATTATTATTATTATTAGTAGTAGTAGTAGTAGTATTAGCAGGAGGAGGAGTAGTAGTAGTAGTAGCAGTAGTAGTAGTATTTATTTATTTATTTATTTATTTTTTGTGTGGCAGAACAGAACAGTAAATAAGTAGCTTATTTATATGTTTGTGTTGTTTACACATTTTCAGCATAAGCTCTTGGAAGAAGCTGGAAGAATTTTACTTAACACTGGCAGTGTATGAATAACATAACAATCAATACTATTTGTGTGTGTGTGATAATAGCTCAGAATCTTAAACAATCTGCCTCCTGTAGCCTAGTTGGTCTGTTTCGTTGTTTAATGATAATTAAAAGTTTTTAATGAAATTTTAAAACTAAAAAGCAAATGCAAATAGCAAATGATATAATTGAATTGATAATGATATTCTTTCCACACAACACATAAACCCTCTTTCATGTAGAATTCGAAAAAATCTAATTCTGGAAAAGAACTTGCTTTATGTAACTTTTTGAAAGCTACATATAAGTTGTTGCGATGTAATAAATTATTTGTGCAATTGTAAAGAAATGACATGCTATTGAAGTCTGGAAATGCTTCAGAAAGTGTTATTATTTGTCAACAAATATTTAGAATCTGAATCTATATCCAGTTACTGTGTTAAATCACATCTGTCTGTATGTGCAAGTGGGAAAAATTCATCAAGCTCGATTGATCTTACTGCTGCTTTGCCATCTGGATTTCCTCCCTATTGCCCAAATCACCCACTTTCAACTATTTCCACTGGGGCTTGAGACCCAAATTGAATATGTCCAAACAAGATGACACAGATAATTCCCACAATCAGATCCCACCATATGTTAGTACACTTGGAGACTGCTAAAAGATTTCCTAACTTTCAAATAACTTCAAGCATTGGAAAATTGTGCGACAGTGATGGATAGTAATGGAAGTTTCAGAATGTGACATGTGAGGTATGGCTTAATGCCATGCATGAGGTTTTTATTTTGCTCATCAAGCCATGATAAAATGAAACTAAAGTTTCCCATCAGTGATTGATTGTGAAAATTCTCAGCTTACTTCACATCCAAGTTCAAAACAGTTTGGTATTTTAAAAGGGTTTCCAAAAAGTTCTTTTGAGGCACTTCGTCATCCAATCTATGAACTCCGTTCTCCATAAACTGAAGGAAAGGCAGGCAGATGAAGAGTTCCACCAACCACATTTATCATGCTTCTTTAATACGCAAAATATGCTTATAATGAACTGTAGGTAGATTCCATTTTACTACCTACAAGGGTGCAGAATATAGACGTTTTGCTTTGGTTTCTAGTCAATGGGATATATGATAGGATATACAATAACAAAAATACTAGATTTTTCTGCTTTTTCCATTTTCCTCCAAACATCTTTTGCTGGATTTCCCAGTAGATCACACTGTAAGTGCTGGATTCATTCCATTTTGCACAATAACAAAATGGCACTGGTGAGATTCTTCTGCAATGCATACCCAATGGCATAAATGTAGTGGTATTACTATGTTAAAGTTGTGAATATGAAAAGGCTGTTATTCTCACATTACACAAGCACACATGCGTGCACGCATGCGCATGCACACGCACACACACGCACACACACACACACACCCCACACACACACACACACACACACACACCTTTCCTTCCCGCAGCTCTAGAGAAGGAAAGGTGTGACTAGCCCATCACTACTCAAAGTACATACAGTATTGCCTGGACACAACTGCCCAATGCTGAAACTCAAAAAATAAATAAATAAATAAAAAATATTTGACGTTCATCACAAGCACAGATTTTGATACAAAGTACTCATATGGTACTCATGCTCGTACTTTTTCCCTGACACTCATTTCTGTTGTTTATAAAATGAGAACAGTATGGGACCCAAAACTGACCCTCGGGGAGAGCCACAAGCGTTAGAAATCTTGCCATTTATTAAAAAGAACAGCATTTCAAACTGATGAAAAAACTCAAAGCAAAGCACTGGAGAGCATTTGACATTATCCTTACAAAGTACTGCGATTCCACCACCATGACCAGAAAACCTGGGCTTATGGAAAAAAACAACAACAACAAAAAAACACTCTGCTGGAGGTGTCTCAATCAATACTCCATGTGACTGAGCCAGGTCTCTGTGATCATAAACACCTAAAAAATCAACTATTTGATAGAGTGAAGTCAAATAGCTTAAATCTATGTGGTTGTCTGATGAAGTTTGGTTGTATGGCCCCTTGGTTTGATTGATTTACAGAATTCCGTCTACTTGGAGACTGAGCTGGCTCGGGGGTGGTGGTTTGCCAAACAAGGCATGAAGCGGGTTGGGGACACAGAACCTTTTGGATGTCTAGACATGAGTGGGGAGCTGGTGGCATCCAAGAAATAAATATAGAGTAGGGGAAGTCACACTTGGGATGCACATGTTTTGCTTCCATGTAAATTGTCAGTCATGTGGAGAAGGTGAACAACACAACATGGAGTATGTTTGCTGCCAGCATGCATGTGCCCAGGCGGTTTGAATACAGCCCGTCCCTCCTAAAAAGAGAAAAAAAAGGTGCCATGCAATGGAAATGGACTGGAGCCAGGTGTGGAGATTCTGAAACCAGCTAAAATGACAATTTCCATTGCCAAGAATGGGGACAGGACTGGAAATAAAAACAGATTTTTAACTGATATTTCAGAAACTACAATGATGGATAAAATTGTTTTTCAGTAGTTGTTGCTGAGCAGTGTCCTTTGTGCCAACAGGGACAATCACTTTCCTGATTAAGGGAATCTTATGTACCTTGAATTATGATAAATAATGCTATGCCGCACCATGAGCATGGCATGGCCTCTGAAAGGTACAATCCATGCCCTCATCTAGCAGAGGGCAATATGATCTTATTTAGTCATCATGACAACTGATGACTTGATGGCTTTTTGTTTTTCCTAGCAAACGCAGAACTGAACATAGCACATCCCATCTTTGCTCCACCATTTCAAACTGGCTTGGAACTGCTGTCTTTTGTAACTATCTTTTGTAAACTTTGCAAAAAGAAAAGATTTATTCAACTAGGGGAAATACAACTGACATGGTTACTCCCTTTCAAAGGAAGCATTCAAAAACATGTTGAAAGCTTAAAATTACATGGTTCAACATCTTGCTTGAGTGTGTTGTTGAGAACAGCAACAGAGACCAACTGACGCCCCCTTCAAGTGCTTTCAGATCCACGATCAGCGCACATGAATGACCCACTCAACAAAGCAAAGTACAACTGGGAAAGCCAGAATTTTCTCTGATATCAAAATTGCTGACATGTTATATTTAAAAGTAAAAATCTAAATTACAAAATGAATTATTTACATGGAATCTAAAACAATAACATCCATTGTCTTTACCCACTTAATCCTACTTAGGTTGGCAGGGGGCTTGAACCTGTCTCAGCAATGGATGGAAGCAGCAAGACACCTTAGACAGGTCTATCTGTGTTAGCCCATTACAGGGCTAATGCAGATGGACAGAGCCACTCAGACCAATGGGCAAGTAAGTCTTCAACACACCTAACTTTCATGTCTTTGGGCCATGGGAGGTAACTTTTCTGAACTTTTCTGAAGAAGACAAAAAACACTAAAAATGTGCTAACCACTGAGCCACCATCTATCATCACCAAATATCTGATTTAATGATGTTTACTTGTTATAACAAATTCACAAAAATACAAATATGCATAATGCATAAATTACATAAAATACATAAATTTCATACCTGAATTTTCTCTTCTTAATTCTGTAGGTGAGTGTAAGTTGTATTTGTGAATCCAGGTCATGCCTGTTTTTCTTTTAGAACTAGAACTCATTCCAATAGGTCCAAATTAAATCCTACTGGTCTTTATTATAATTAAGCAATATTTTGTATTTAAAACCTTTTTTTCTTGACATACAGTCTTTAATGGGTGCAAATGGAAAGGCAAGCTAGCCTAAATCCAAAGCTAAATGAAAAAATATTAATACAGAAACATTAATACATTAATGCATGACACAGTATGTAATGCAAACTGTATCATGCATAATACTTGAAAATATTGCAATGTGATATTTTGTCCATATTACCCAGCCTTAGCTTCACCCAAACTAACATCAGTTCAACTAAAAAGTAATACAAATGCATGGGGATTAACAGCACTCAAGGGCTTTGAAATCTTTTAAACACATGACCTCCTGCACTAGATCCCTGATTTACAGGTTAAAGTACTTTTGCTGAGCATTTCATAAGCTACTGTTTTCCTGCCATAAAGGCACAACATCTGCCATAACATTTCATTCCTCCATGGTGATTAATTCTAACTTAATTTCATATGCTCTTATGAGCATTTCTACAGTTCCTTGACTGTATCCTCTGAACAGTAATTTGAAGCCTATATGCGCTACCAAGTTGAGAACCCTTATGGTAAATGTCAAAGGTAAGGCATCTTACAAGTCGAGTACTTTAGTTGAGCCTATGGCATCTATCTCCAATCATGCATACAGTCTATTACAAAAGACTCATACGATTAGCTCCATGCAGCTGCCATGTGATACCTGAGACCAATTTTGCACTGAACTTACACTTACGTTTTCACATCTTAACAAATGGTGAGAATTCTATAAGCTCATGTTAGGTAATAGCACAACAGAATACGGATTTCCAAATCATTTCCACCAGAGAGTTGTTTTGGACAACCTCATAAACAAGGTGTGGCTGAGTTGTGAGAAATCCCTGCTCTAACTTGCAACTTTCATCTGCCTGACAATAATGTTTTATATATTTATAAATGTTGAATAAGTATTCATGTAGAAAAAGTGGTGCCAACATGCATCACAACTGATTTCACAATTGAAAAATGCAGGAGCAAGATATATTGTGGAGTTCCACCTGCTTGACTGGAGCATGCATATTCATCAAAAGGCGCCAAACGGGGGGTTTACTTAATAATTGCATTACTGTAAAATTAATTCTGTTATCATATGTAATTATTCCTTCTCCCTGATTTTACTGTTTAACACACTAGTGTAATTAGACCAAACTGATCAGATAAAAGCATGAAGCAGATAATAGAGGCTGCTGTTGGTAATAGCAACCCTTATGTTGGCTTCTACCACTACAATGAGTCATTTATTACTAATTTCATAGCTATATATGAATGAAAACAAACCCACACATAATATCTTCAAAAAAAGCTTAATTCTTGTGCCGCTTTAAAAGCAGCTTTGGTGAGTCAGAATATTACAGTTTATCAACAGTTGCTGCAGATTATCCAAGTTCACTACTGTAATTCAATCGGTTCAATCTTGCCAGAGCTAAACGAGAGCTACCACACTTTGTTACATCACAAACCTTCAACAGCACAACAAGGGATAGGACTGTCTTTTTTGGAGCTCACTCTTCGTGTAGCGCTGTGCATAATGACAGTGGCTCTGCCTGTAACATTCAGTCTCAGGGCCCTATTTTTCGTAAAGGCGCACTGCGCAACACGGCAACATGCTGGCTCAGTGGAAGCTTGGTGAGGCAGTGAGAGGTTCTCCTCACCTGGGCGAGTTTGATATTTTGGTGACGTGTTGTGCACCAAGGTGGGAGGAGACGCATAGTTTTGGGTGTGTTCTTATCATTGCTGTGGCGCACTGCAATTTTGGTGCCATGGATGACTGTGATTTGCGCCCACCAGTGCCCGCCTGCTCAGACCAGATCAATGGCACTGTCCTAGGTTGTTATTTTTGTCAGTTATGTTGGTGCTTCCAACTACGCACCTCTGAAATCACAAAACCCTAGTTAATGTGAAATGCTTGTCTGTTTTCTTTGATGTGAATCTCTCAAAATGGAAAAAAAAATCCAATACATTGCTTATGCATTTTAATGCACTTGTGGTGGGAATTAAATAGTCATATCAACAAAACTTTTGTTCAACATTATGCATAGCAGTTTTGTTGTAATAATGAAATCATACTAATACAGTACAAATTCATCCCTATTAAGGAACTCAGAGGCTTCTTGTCTGAACTGTGTGCAAGAGCAAATATATTTTATATGAAAAGCGCTGGAGACACAAATATGAGGATGAAATTTGTCATGTTTCATGGCATTTCCTGCAATTCTAATGCAGTACTTTCTTAAAGACAATAAAGGTAAACAGCCTAATTTATTTTCTACTTTGAAAATGAAACCATGGCTTGGAAATTAGTAATTAGCAAATATGTTGTTTATTCTATTTTGACAAGAAGGGGAAGTGAGCATAATGGTGTTTTATTCTCTAGAATTAATTTATTCACATTCATTTTCAGAAGAATGGGACAAGAAAAGGGGAAAATGGTTTGCAGCTTTACTTATGTTCATTTCCTCTCTCTCTCTCTCTCTCTCTCTAAATCATTTGCACAATGTCATCACCAAAATGACACCACGCTGTTGCATGGTCCACACTCTCCTTAAAGGGGAGGATAAAATGATGGCTGATTGGTTTGGTTAATCCTAATCCATAACACACCCACGGATAATGTATCAATCTCAATCCCTCCCCCATCCCAAATACACCAGGTGTATCTTGTCACCAAACTACTAAATGCGCGCCGTCACGCTCCCAGCGCACTGAGCACTGAAACTTGTAACTGTGCTTTGCCCTGTCTATGAAGGCACACGAAAACAGGGCTTTTGTTTTTCAGCTCAGGTGAAAAATCCATCTATACAATCTATAGTACATGCCTTTGTTGGTATTCCACTTTTGGGTGAAGAAGGTTTACTCAAGCAATCCCCGGCATGTCGACAGTTGCTAATATTGTGGTTTTTGGGCTGTGTCTGTTGTCATGTCCTTTAGTCTTTGTTCCTGGTGTCCCTTCCTGTACCAGAAGCAACAGGATATATGGGAACTGTTTTCTTAATTTTGAGAAACACGAACAATATCATCGCTGTGAAATCATAATTAATTTGACAATGATATATAGATGTTAAAAACACTACACATAGCACCTTAACACTTGGGTAAACAAAGATCACAGACTATTTATCACACAGGCCACTCGAAGCTGAGCTCAAGAACAAGAGTTTATCTTATCTTTCCTGCATGATGAGCACAAATGAGATGCTTATTTTAAATGTTTGCTGATGTTTCAATAAGCACTAGCGGACAGTTTAAATCTGATATCACATTAAAAAGTAATATTAGGCATTAATGAACACGAGTTAACATCAAGCGGGTGCAACAAAATATTGGTTTTCCACAACATTTAATATCACACATGGATTTATAACTGCATTTTATCTCTTCATGGAGACTGTCAATAAGTGATGGTGAAAAGAAAAAAAAAAATTCCAAAATACACTACCAATTTGAAATTCACTGAAATGTATGTTTAATGTTTGATTTGATTTGATGATGAGATGAGATGTTATCTAATCTGAGCTCTTTTCAATTCACCTCCTTCAGTCAGGAAACCCAAAGACATCTGTAGTCTCCTCGCTGACTGCAGGACTCTGCTCTCTAGTGAATGCTTCCAGTTTTCAGAATCAATAGGGTGGTTCTCATGAATAGTTCACTGTCAGGTCACCGTTGTCTTTAATACTTAAAGAGAGAAAATGACTGAAAAACTATACAATCTCAGTTTTCCAGTGTAGTTCATTAGGTCTACTTCTTATTAGATAGGGGAGAGAAAGAGGCATATGGTGGGGTTAAAGTTTTGCACTTATGCTCTGGATTCATCATGCTAACTGGTGCATGACTCAGTCCTAAACACAACAGCTGGTGGTCTGAAGAGCCCCAGGTAGAGCCCCAGGGTGGGCGATGACCAGCCCACTCATTTACCGGCAGCTTACACAGGGGACGGGAAACAGCAGGGTACTGGGAGCAGAAGACAAGGCTGGCTTCTTTTCAGATACTGGCACTCCTGAGGAGCAGGAGAACAATGACGTGCCCAGCAGAGTCACAACGCTGCATCGAAAACAATAAGAAATTCAAGGGTTCACTAGATGTAAACACTGGGCATACAATGCACAATGGGAAATGTTATTATTACTATTATTATCATCATTATTGTTATTATTATAGCATTTGTATTGATGTAAAATTGATACCTTGTAGATGCTGGAAATATTCTTTCTGAAGCCTCAATTATCGACTCTCTCACAAGGACTTTTTAAACCCAAACCTGTCCTTTTCTGCCATTAAAGCACACCTAGATGTCATCTCAGTTTGTCACATTTGTATTGATGGCAGATTCCCTGGGGATGCACCGTGGATTCCTGTTCAAGTCACTGAACTCTAGTGAGCCTCGATATCTTCTACAAGACTGCCCTGCTTATGGCAGTCTCATCAGCCAAAAGCGTGGGTGATTTAGACGCACTGCTGGTTCACCCCTCCTGTACCACTTTAGCTCCAGATGAATTCTGATGCTGCCTTGCCTTGCTTCATTACAAACCAATCTCATCAAATACAACACACTGCGCCATCATACAAGCACAATACAACAAGTTATGCTGAACCATTAAAAGCTGATAAATTGTTGAGACGACTTTAGCAAGTAACTTTTTACAGTCTACTTGTCAAGCTCTTCTCTTTCTACCTGCCTCACTATCATTGTTACACATACAGCAATGAAAAGATGTAATGTACATTTCATTATTTATTAAAAAGTATAAAATGAATCTACACTAATATAATTAAGCCACTGAGGGAAAACAAAGTTAAGGTAACACATTGTTGAGTTAAAACCTGAGGAAAAAGGGAAAGGGAGTTAAGGCAGGTGCCTCACATCTAGTCAAAGGGTGCAGTTTTACTCCCAAGGCATTTCACTGCAATGCCTATTATGTTATAATTCCAGCACAGGAATCTGGAGCTGAGTTGAGATCAGCCATCTACATTTTCATATTAACATAAAAATAATACTGGTCTCCAATTAGTCTCTTCATCTTGGAAGCTGCAAATGAGATCACACTAAACTGGGTCATGAACTCATCTAATCGGCATAAATTTTCCAATAAAGTGCAGAACAAAACATATGCTTTGCTTGCACGTCCTATACAGGCTATAACATCTATTGGTAACTGGGAATAAATTTTTCAACTCATTAACGGACTCTCTGGAGTGTTGCAAAAAGGTAAGTTGGCTTTCCACTGTCTTGTTACTTAGTGAGCTGTAATCATCTGCTCACTTGAAAGACGCAGTCATGCAGCGTGCGCTCCCTTGTTGAGCTTCGTGCAACGATGCTGTCATGGAATCTGCGAATAAACTTATTGCCAGTACACAGGTTTACTTATTGCAGTTTGGAGGGGAAAGTTGTACTGTGCTGCCATTGACTATTGGAGTGTGCAGTTGTTTCTTTCTGACTGTCCCATTTCAAAAGGTTTCAGCGGTCAAGTGCCTGTGGCTGATAGCTCATTTATTGAATCTCGAGTCTGGAGCAATATAGACCTTACCACATGCACAAAGCCCTTCTATTCATTACTCCATCCACAGCCCAACACAATGTCTAAGCACCTCAATATATCAGCAGTATAAAACATTCCGTCAGAAATCACTGTCTCATTAATCATTTAACTGTAAACAGTTCCATAGCTAAGACTGCTTTTTGTATTTTCTCCCCATTTTGCATTTTGAGATGGGTAGTAGCCTGTTTTTCTCAAGATGTTATGAGAGTTTCTGTAACATGGAACGCTCACACTCCTTGTGATTGCCTTCTCAAAAAATCTATACGGCTTGCCCTTCCAATCAATCAGGGAAGCACTCAAGTAGTTCCGTGTCACCTCTTGCTCATGGTGTGAGTGTCCCAGAAAAAATACGATACAAATTTTTCACTGCCGTTATTCCCAAGTGTCCTCACTTTTTTTTTTTTTTTTTAAACTTGTTGGCAAAACTGTCATTGTACATCTTTAATGAATATTGCTGTCAGTTATCTTGTTTACACAGTATGTCAGTGCAAGAAAAACCCTACATTTTCCCTTTGTTTTCTTCTCATCTTTATCTTTCTATATGCCCGAGTTTGGCATGAGGCAATCTCCAGCACTGTCTTTGATTCCAGCTGGTAAATGAATGTTAAAAAAAGAACCCACGCTCTTATTGATGAAATATTCAACCTCCTGTTGCAGCAATTCCATGATGAAACTATTATTATATTCTAAGACCATATAGTCCTTGGTGATATCTACAGTGCTGCACTGCTGTGGCTTTGTTTGGACTGAAACAGCGTCTGAATGTTGGAGCATCTGGACTATTAATTCTGATACATCAAAAAGGCCCCCATGCTTGTCTCACCACGCTGGAACAGGAACGGGAGCCTTTTTGTGGTAGAAATTGTCTGCGCTTCTTCAACTCACTGGCACTGTCATTGTCAAGTCTGTAATACTCCAGTGCTACCCAAGACATTGTCTGTATTTGCTGACAGCATCTGATGTTGCCATGGCAATTTTGGCAAGTCATGTTTATCTGTGCTTGATTCCTGTTTACTTCCAAGTCTCTGAAGGGTGGTTTATTTAGCAAATCACCTCAGCCATGTGTACATGCCTGTGTCTGGAAAACAAAAATAAAAAGTCCCCAGCGTAAAATGTATTTGCATCCGTGACACCCTGATATGATATGTGGGTGTTCCCAAAGCGCCCTTTTGCTCTCATCTCTCTGAGACTCATCACGGGTGTCAAGCTTGGGACTTCTGTATAGAGATTACCCCAAGGAGACAAAAGTCTCTGCAGGCAAAGAGAAAGGCCATGGCAATAAACAACACACAACTCCCTGATGCTACAACGCACATAATGGATAATAGTAGTGTTATTATTGCAGCAATGGGGCCAGGGGGTGAAAATAGATGAAGTGATTAGTAATTTTCTCTGTAGTATACAGCATTGTTTTGTATAGCTTTGGGTCATTCCCAGTAGGCATGCATTATATAACTTTATCCTTTTGTTAACTTCAGAGATCATTTTTTTCCTAATGTAACTCTGCAAAAAAAAATAAAAAAGGAAAGTTAAATGCTTATTCTTTCTCTGTATAAAAAAGTTTAACTGGCAGCATGAACAAATGGCCTCTCCCCAACACAAACAGCGAGTCAGATCACTAATCCCTCAAAGTTCAGATGGATTACATCCTACCTCTCTCTGTGTTCGCTGCTCTTACCCCAGAGCTCCTCTCCCGCCTCACATACTTCCCACTCAAGCCGCGATTTCAACACGTGGTGAGGCCACGATGCACTGCACGCCCATGCTTTCATTCACTGAGGAAGTCTCTTTCTTTCCTGCTTTCTGCGCTCTCTCTTCTCTCTCCATCCCTCTCTATGCTAATCCCTAAACTTACAATCACATCCTTACTTTAACTTCTTCCTGTTATTCTCTAGTTTTTTCAGGGCTTGAGAGGGGAGAAATCCTTAATCCCCCTTCCATTACTGATTTAGGCCAGCAGTTGATTGAAAACTGAAAAAGTGCTATAGCAGCCTCCGAAGCCAGCCGGAGGCTTTTCACACTACTCAGGAAACACCGTACATGGTGCTGAGAAGGGCTTCCAGGAAGCCTGCAGACCATATGCATTTCAGGCATGAATGCTTACAGAGGGCTGACACATCCTTCGGGATAACTGTCGGATATTCTCATCCACTAAATTTCAGAAAAAGTGAAGATGTACAGCTGGGAAGAAGAGCCGGTATCAACTTTATTGAGGATTTTCCATGAAAATACACTATGATGCTTTCATCTTTCTTAATGAAAAATAAATACGAATTTGATTATGTTATGATTTATCATGTCAGATGTGCCACAATGTAAAGGAAGGCCCCAAACAGTTAAACTGATACACACAGACATGACTGTTAAACACAACACAGGCACACATACAGAAACACACACACACACACACACACACACACACACACACACAAACACAACGGCTAATCTCCCTCACATCTCATCAACTGCTCTCTCTGAAGATGTATACAGGCTGGCAAGAGACTAATTTCCAATTTGGCAGAGCCAAGAGCATTTTAATGGGCTTTGAAAAAAAATGCCCAAAAGATTTTTTATATGGATGTTTGCTGGGGCAGGGCTTTCAGAGTGGTATTCCCACACATTCATCAAAAGACTCATGATCTTTCATTATTGTGTGATTAGGCATCTGGATGAGGATACATCTAAAATTATTTTGTATGCATGCACTCCACATGAAATCAACTAGAATTAAAATATAGGGTTAAAAATATATATATAAATAAATAAATAATACAAAATAATAATAAATCAGCACAGAAGAATAGAACCTGCACACTACAAACTAAATGTTTAGCCCTTTCTTCAGTGCTGTGTCTCATCCAGTGCAGCTCTTCTGTCTGATGTGCGTTTAACTGCTCTGTACTCAACTCAACACGCAGAAAACTGACACCAAAAGCAACACCAAAACTGGAGCATCACCACGTTTTCTGTATTACAATGTCATTCAAAATGCCTCCCAGAAATGATGAGATATACAATATGTGTTTACATATTGCTGAATAGCTTTAAAACTTAAGTGCTGATTCTTGCACTGAAGTCTTAAGGGAAATTACTTCACACCCACTGAAGAACTGTATTCACACATTAAGGTATGCATAATTTGTATCATCTTAAATACCATTAAAAGACCTCGAAGAATTCTTAATAAATAAATATGAGTCTAATGCTGTGCTCACTTTTGTTTTAAAACTGTTACTAAGTAAATATAAAATTTAAATGTTTATTTTCAACATTAGGCCATAGTCAACCCATAAAAAATCTTATGGTTACATGTAAGATGGGTCACTTTTAAGAGCTACAGTGATGTGTTTGGTCATTTGACAGAGATTTAACTGAGCTCAAATGAGAGATAAATGATCTGTCCAGTGATACCTATGTTGATGATATAACTTGGCTGTAAACTTGGAGATCACAACGGTCTTAAAATCTGTTTCGGCACATACAGCCAAGAAATCTGATCCACAGGTCAAATATAAGTGGTATGGAGGAGTGTGTGCATCCCACAAGCTGCAAACTGCCAAGCGCCGATTGCAGTGACAAGCAAAATGAGCTATAGTTAATAGAAATCCATGAGAAATAACAGTAAAATCATGCATTCCACTGTTTGGTCTGTGCTTTATTGTATTGTAGTATATAAAATGTTGTGTTAAGGGAAACCAAATAACTTTACAATTGCTATGGATGAACCCTCACAGGTAACAGTTTTTCTTGAGAAAGGAAATATAACACTGCATTCATAGAGGCCACAGCACATCAAGTGATCCAAAGCTTCAGCAGAGAGTCCACTCATGAGAATCTCACATATTCAACTCAAGTCGATATTAATATCAATAGCAAAGAGCAACTTCAGAGGCCCGAGCTTGACTGAAGCGCTCGTGAGGCACGGCGTGTCAGAACAGAGGGCTGACAGCACAGCCACGCTGAAGGTGTGACACTGTACACGACGCCTGACACAGAATCACACAGACACAAACACAGCGTGTGCACCCAGAGATGATCTTCGCGGGCAGGTGCTGCTGTTGGCTGACTGGCACGTAACGAACTGGCTGAAATGTTACGTTAACTGGATGTGGGAGCAGGAGCAAGCGGAATCACAGGCTACACCTGGTCTGTTTCAACCGAGCTGTCAACGAGCCAGTTTCAGACAACTAACACTCCGGGCTTATTTCAAACTCACCGCACTTATTTCAGCCGCCCCCGCCGCCCCACCCTGCCCACCTGCGCTTCGCAAGGACTGCTGACAATCTTCCTGAGGGCCTCTTACTGTATAAAAAACAAGTCTGAAACAAGCGGGAGAGTTTTCTGCCTCTACCTTCCACCACTCACATATTCCTGCTGCAGCACTCCAGACCCCTTAGGCAGGAGGAGAAAACAGCACTCTTTTATCAATGAAATGGGTAGTATGGCTAACCTCTATCCAAGTCGGCAAACACAGCCAATTACCACGTCTGCATCGCTGCCAAAACAGTTATTTCAGTCCCAGTGGAAAAATATGTATGATGACAATTTGCCAAGCACAGCAGAGATTATGATGGAAGTGTGCTGTACTGCTGAGCGTGCATTACATGACTTCATGGTGAAACCACGCATGTAAATTTTACACTCTCATCGGCAAATGGACGACTGCGCGCATATATGTTTATGCTTTATGCTTACATTTGCAGCTGTAAGGAATCAACGCTGGCTTTCAAGTCCACAGCTGAAGAAGTTTTTAGTTTTTATGTGCCTGACAAAGGGCATACAAGGAAAGCACTGAAAAATATCTGCCCACAACAATCTTTTCATGCAGATTTTAATAATACGATAACAAAAGCAATGAGGAACTGACCTAGCTATCTAGGAAAAACCTTGAAAGTTTTGATGTTTTTCACTTTGATAGTTTGCCAGGTTCTTTATGCGCTGGATGAGCTTCATGACCTTGGAACCCGTGAGGCTTCTTCAAACACAACACTGCTGGAAAGGGTTTAATATAAAGACTGCTTATCTCAGTTCAAAAGCTGAAGAATTTAGATATGAGCTGGAAAAAATTGGATGTAAATGTATTGTATTCGTTCAAAAGGATTTGTTTAAAAAAAGAGATAGAGAGAAAAAGGGAAAAAAATACAGGGGCAATGAAATATCACCTGTTTAAATTTCCACAGTCAAGGACACACAGACTTGATATAAACAAAGACCAGTGGAAAAAGCACAGCTCCACATTTTTACAGTGAACAATATTTCCAAAGTAAAGTTACATTTGACTGCAGTTTAAGTTTGGATGAAGCTTTAAATCATTTTTATTGT
>OMLF01011818.1:0-14493 GCA_900302615.1 Holocentrus rufus
AGTCTTTCATGCATGTTGATATTTACCAGTTCAGACATTTCTGTTTGATTTCTCTTCTAATTTGCAGGTTTACTCATCTCTGTTGTAAAATAAAATAAAAATGTATTGTTTGTGTTAATTGCAGGCCACCATAAGCCAGGGGGATGGGACAGAGTGAGGTGATAAAGGTCAATAAAGGTCCTGGATCACGTCATAATTTTTCTCCTGGGGTGAATGTGAGGCTTATTCAGGTCCTTTTGGAGACACAAATCAAACTTGTTTCTCCAAATTTCCAAGTAGCAGTGAGTTTAAGCTTTTCATGCAACTCTGTATTTCAGAGGATGGACTTGGCCGCCGTTTCGGCAGCTTTGAATAATTTTTCTTCATGTGGATTCAAAGCGGTCCATGTAAACTGCCTCCAGAAGTGGCAGGTGTCGGGCAGAGCCTGTGACTGAAAGCTGTATCAAACCAGAACTTTGCGACGGCCAAACCACATGCTCTGTTTTACTGTCAGACTGCAGACTGTTGCGGACACAGTCTGTGGGGAGGGAATTATGCCTGAAAAATGCAGGATGGATCCAACACACACACACATGCAGACAGAAAACCCGATCACCTAATTCTAGTCCTAAACTTAACCCCAAATCCAAGTCCTGACCTCCATATAACCCCCTGAAGAAGTGAAAATGGAGCACAATGACTTAATAAAAATATCCTCTTTCTGAAGGTCTAAAACTCCAATTAGTTCTCACAAGGAGCCCAAAACAACTGTGTAACACACACACAAAGACAGCAGCATGTTTCCTTCTACCACTTTCACACCCGGGCTGCAGAGTCCACAGCCTCAGGAAGGGTTTATCATGTCTGCTGCACCGACAGGTAGAGACGGCAGATTTGTTTTTCAGTTTATTTAAATTTCAAAAGCCTCACTTGGGTGGACGTTTGCCGAATTTTCATCTCAAATATCAGAATGAAGCAGACTTGCATTACAAACTGCATTTCTGGATTTCACACACCGATAAAGTTCAGTTTATAGCTGTTCAAATGAAATATGTCTCATGAAAGTTTTATATGTACTGGGCCAGGATGAGATGAAGTTGTTCTTTGTTTTAAATTGTATGTGAGTAACTTCTCATATACTCCTGTTTTGATTAAGCACGAATGTCTTGTAGGCTATTTATAGTTTTGCAGAAACCAGATGTTGGTGTGCTTGTTGGCACCAAAACCCCAATAGTGGTCTGTTTTCATAGTCTTAATATCATTGTTTACCAGAAGCTTAGAGAATTAGACGTGCTGGTTTGAATCCCTGGTCTGGCTTGGTGTCTAGATAGTGAATTTTATGAGTAATGATCTCCACTCCTTCTGCAGCTTCTGTCAAGGTCATTTCCCCCTGAATTCCTCCACTAGAGCTGCTCAGCAGTGGAAGGCTGAGGTTGTGCCAGGCCGATCCCAGTGTGTGTAACTACATGGATTTGAAGAATGATGCTGCTAAAGAAGAGCATATGTGCTGAGAAATCCTACTGCATAAATGAAGGTGAAAAAAATGAAACTAGCAGAATATCACTAAAAAAGGTGAATGGATAAAGTCTCTTATTTCCGTAGTTACTGTTGCATTTATAGAAGCTCCTAATAAGATAACGTAGCTTTTAAATGATGATTTTTCATCCAAAAAATGAAAATGCTTGGAGGCTGGTGCATGACTGCAGTTAGCTGCCTTTTCAGGCCTATTTCTCTCCTGTGCTCTGGGCTTTGCAGCTGTTGCCATATCGATTCAAGATTTTGATCAAATGGTTTCCGAGGAAGGCAATTGAAGCAATTTTCTCCACCGTAATTCAGAAGCCAAGAAGCACAAACAGTCTGAGCTGGAGTGGAGAAGAAAACAAAGAAACGTGCATTTTACCACCACAGCGGTAATCTCGCTCTCGCTGTGATTTTCGAGGATGCATAGTGAATGCTGGGAAATATCCCATCCTCTTTGGTGCTGAGTTTAACAAGAGGCTGTAATAGGCAGCAGCACTTATTTACTTTTTCAAGGCCCCCCTGCTCAACTCGACATCAAAATAATCACCCGGGCCGCGATTGAGCTGCTGTTTAATCGCCCAGGTGCAGAACAAAGTGAAACAGCTGTCTGTGGGGATTTTATTAGAACAAAAATAAGTCGGAGCGCCTCACAGAGCGGGATGTGCAGCGAGGCACGAACACCGGCAGGGTTGCCAGCTCCAATCCCATCCCCATGCATGTGCTCGCGCTTTTCAGTTAAGGCAAGGACTCTCAACTTTCACCACCTCAAGATTCATGTTCTCCCCTCAGAAATTAGTCAAGGCCAACAAGATGAATTTTCCCTGAAATAATTTTCTCTTTAATGAAAAAGTGCCAGAGACTCCTGCCAGAATGTGTTCTTAAAGGTTAATGCAATAAAATGAAACAAAGAACCACAATTTAACCATACAAAGGATATTTATGAATGAAAGAAAAAAGCAAAGTCCATTTAGCATAGCATACCATTCATGTTCATATTAATAAGTGACATCATCACCTCTCGTGGCATATCCATACTCTTGCTTAAATCTGCAGACAGGTGTAGAGGTTTTCTGCAGGATATTAACCCGATTGTAACCTGATTATCATTTGTTGAGAAAACTCTCCATTTTACTCTGTAATTCAAGATGGTGAAAGAAACACTGTGGCACTTTGATTGTTGGAGTACATTCTTGATCAAAGTTGAACGCAGTTTCATGTCTGTAATTTATGATTTGTCTCTTCCCTAAAGATTAAAGACTTGGGCTCCTGAAGACGAGAGCGCTGGTTCAAATCCCCTGACACGTTTGGAAAGTCTGTGTGGGAAGGTGAGCGAGTAACATTTAAGTAAGATTTGATTTCTTAACGACTGATGGGAACAGATGGAGCCCTCCCTGCTGTCACCACATTTACATTTTTCTTAGTAAAACCGTTTTGTTCAGCTAGGAAGTTTTCTGATTGACTAAATTTAATATATCACTTCTGAAGCACCCTAAAACACCAAGTCTGTAATTACAGTATAAACTGAATTCAGTGACAATTTTTTACCAATTGCACATCAGAATGAAACATAAAACATCAAATGGGGCATATTGTCGCATTTCCACCATCCACCAGGACATGTTTTACCATATTTGATGGATTTTCCCTCTTACATGTAAAGGCAAGTCAGGAAATACTGCATGAACCACTGTTGGCAAATGTTAGATTTCATGTTATTTAACTGAACTCAAAGTAGGCCAGTTCACACCTGAACAAGATTGATCTTAATTAGTTCAACTACAAAGTCTGAAGGTGGGTGACATTCAAACAAAGGCCAAATTTAGAAACAAAGTCAATGATTAACGAGTGTCCATGCCTTCCAGTCCCAGCTAATCAGTCTGTATCAGTCTCTTAATCCAAAAGAGTAATCTTTTTTAATCTGTGATGACAGAAATCCCCCTACAAAATGCAAAAATACAACAAAAAACCAATGCACTGCATAAAAAAGGAAAATAGCCTCAGCAAAAAAGAAAAGCAATGTTTGGTTCTTACTGGTGCTCTGGGAGATCCACCAGGCTTAGAATTCAGCCTAACATCTGCTCAGGCCCTCTGGTCTCCTTTAGATGTCAATATCCTCGACACCAGAATACTCCAAAACAAGCAATGAACACTAAATGTCTGTAAATGTACGAGATGGAAAAGCTTAAACCCAACTCAAACTAGTCCACCTGTGTCCATCTCCATTCCCCCCCCCGACACGCCCCAAACACACTCCCTTTGTCACCTCTGTCTAAAGGGGGCCGGTCCCCGAGGTACCTGGGAAATGTAGTGTTTGGTAGTGCTGACCAGTTGCACACTATGGAGTTAAATATGGCAGATACTTTATATGGGAGGAGAATGAACAAACTTAGGCTACTTTGATACAGGATGTAGCCTCATAACTTACACACAGGAAGAGTAAAACCCAAACCTGGGATTAAGTGAATTATTTATTTTTTTATTATTTAATCCAGTTGGTTCTTGCAACGTTGGAGCCGACTTTTCTGATTCCAGCGATGCCTGACTCTACTATCAGGTATGAAGGTGTGAAACAGTGTGAATGTGAAGCAAAATGTTGCAAAAAGAGCGTGGTGCTTGCTCTGGATACATTAAGAGTTTGAGATTGTTCCTATATGACGAGCTTCAGGTGTTCAAATGTGCTCATTCGTACAATGATTGTCAAGAGGGTGACAGTCCTATTTTAAAGGTTTTAAGAGATTAGCTGAAATGCCATAACTGAGGTTCCTCTGAAATGTATTATATTAAAACTCGATTACTTAACATACATTGCAAGCCCCTGATCGGCTGCACTGGATTAAGCCCTCCAGTCGTTCCTTCACTTGTCGTTGCGCGCACACGTTATTACACCCCTCACAAACAGCGATCGCCCCAGAGTGCTGAGCCTCTTTTTGCACAGTGAGTGGTATCTTCGCCTCATCGCCCGCGGTGCTTCAGCCTCTGGGGACTTGTTCCTTGAAGGAATGCAGCTTCGCTTTTCATAAACAGACTCCAGATAAACGCAGGAAACTGCAGCGGAGGGTGGAGTGCCACACGAGGGCAGGAAATGGATCATAATTAGCGAGCGCTCTCGTTATGGGGGCTTGGATGTGGGAGCGGCGGCCTTGTTGTTGCCAGCGGAGTGATATTCATTAGCACCTGTGGCCATTCATAGCCTCCTCGAATTCATGACATTTCACTGGCTTCATTCAGCGGGTTGTGCAGTGAATTCACACCCATACTGAGCAGGCTAATTGATTCTGATGCAGTTTGATGAGCTGCATTACAAAAAGCCTTTTGCTCCACGGATGAATTGTTGTAGATTATGCCTTCAGGTCGGGGTACATGCCCTGTATTTGTCATGTCACAGGTTTGAAATGCATAATGCTTTTGCTGAATGTCTTCACCGTCTCCCTTCTTACTTTCCTGTCAGATGTTCTCCATTTAATAAAGCAGAAACCCAGAATTGATTTGTGGTACATTCACATACAGTCATAAAGAGTTTGGTAGGTAGAGAACAGCCCTAAAAAATAAAACTCAAATTAGCAGCTGTATGCTCTCTGTCTTTGCATCAAAACAGCACGAGAGCAGAGAATGGATTGTAATTAGTGAATATTCTCGTTCTGTTGCTTCAGTGGAATGGGTGCACCATAGTTTTCATTGGAAAACCATTTATTAGCACCTGTGGGTGCTCATAGCCTCATCAAACTGGAGGTTTCATTAGCTGTTCACCTCATGTATTCAGTGTGTTGTGTGATGCATTTGTGCATTTATAGAACATATTTACTGAACTTGATCTGCATGATATAACACATTAATCACTAGATTGACTATTGTACTTCCTGAGTCATTAGTCGCTCATAAAAGTAAGTTTTTGTAGGCCTGTGGGCTGCTGGCCAGTCTGATCTGTGCGCCTATTGTTGCCTAAAAGTAAGCAGAAGGTAGTTTAGCATTGAACTTGTCACTAGAATTGCAAAATAAATAAATAATCTTGCCTTTGAATTAAAGGGAAATCCCATTCTAATGTCTGCTTTAATTCATTTGAGTGATAAAAGGTGCCTGCCCCCAGACTTTTGCTTTAATTACATGCAAATAAGTTTTCAGACTCATAGCTTGCTGATGTGAATGTCATATTTTATTGTTTCCACTCTCAAATCAAGCGACTCTAAAGTCTACCTCAATCCATTTGAATGATAGAGGGGTCTGTCCTTGTTGGCTCTGGCTTTTGAAAAGCCAAGTTGCTTGAACGACGGTATTTTCTGGTGTGACTTTCACTCTTAAACCATCATCAAATTATGACAGCCCTTTTTCGTGCTTTCTCACACAAAAGCAGTTCTCCTCACACATTAAGATGTTTGCTGTCGACCCTCCACCAAACAAAGAGAAGATGACACGGCATTCGAAGCTGTCCGTGTGTTGAATGAAGCTTTCAGCCGCATTTGGCTGTGTATGTCATTTTCAGAGTTATCATTGCAAAGACAGAATAAAGCCTGTTTACTTTGGGCCTTCAGGCGCCTGATCGTGTAGTTGCATAGCAACCACTTTGGAATGGAAAATAAGTTGACCTGTGCGTCGTGAGCCTCAAACCAGCCAGCATCAACTCCCACAATTCCATTCCTACGTTGGTTGAGGAAAACACTCAAAGACGTTTGGTGGGATGCAGCATGTTACATAATTAGTTTGGAGAGAGTCAAGTCAGTGTAAGATAAGATGAAACTTTATTGATCCGTGGGGAAATAAGATCGTTCAGCTGCAAAAGTAATAGAATTCAGCAGGGAGGAAGAAAATACGATATAAGCACACAAACAATATAAATGAGCAATAAAGAAAATGATGAAATAATAAAAATTAAATTAAAGAGCAGCATGGTGTTTTGTAAACATGCTGCTGACAATTTCAACACATATTAAGTGGAATGGAAGAGTGAGAAGTAAGTAAAGAACATGGATTACTTACATGTATTGATTGGTTTACTCTTGCCACCGTCACAGTTACTCTGGCAGTTTTATAGAGATTATATCTGCACTGGAATAACATGCTGAACTGCTCTGCATGTAAAGACGACCTTACACAGCTGACACGGCTAAAACTGCTATAGAGGAGCCAGTGTAGACTTAATAATGATCACTGTGGTCATTATCGTGCAATAATCAATGTTTTGATGGGTCATGGGATTTCTAGAAAGTCTTGAAACTCAAAAATTTCTTCAGATAGGTAATGGAACATCACGGAATTTTGTCAGCCTTGGTTTTAAAAAAACAAAACAAAACAAAACAAAAAAACAGCATTAATGTTTTGTTCACTTCTCCTGCTTGATTTTTCCCTCAACTTGGCTGTATCCTGAAAATATGACATTAAATGCATAGTAATAGCATAGTGCATAGCATACTTTTTTGTTTGAACAATAAAACAGAATATTAAGACGTCTGAATCTGAGGAAACAACAAAATATCATGATACATTTATATAATATGAAATTCAACATTTTAGTCATTGAAAGACATTGAATTTTACATTTGAAATATGACTAGGAACCTTGGATATTGTGTCAGAATATTCAGGATATTATCACTGGATATTGTTTCAAAATCAGGCTATTTATATGTACAGCAAGATGTTTCCATTTTTATTACAGCAAAGTCTCCATCAATCTATAGCTTTGATGTTTTGTGTTTCTCCTTCACATCCTCCCTCGCTCGGCTCTTTTCTTGCTGAGAGCCAAACTTCCACAGCACCTCACGCACAGGTGATGGAACAGCTCTTGTGGCGTGAGATGGTTACCATGGTTACCGAGGCATTTGCGCTGGATTTTTCTCCACTTTGCCACCAAACAAACCCTGCAGAAGGTCTGGTTTTGCTCCTGCTTTTCTCCTAAGTGGCAGGGTGAGTCAGAGGTGGTTAGTTTAACATCCCCTTTGACCCCCAGTTTGACATCTCTACACAATAATCCACCATGAGTCACATCCACCAATACCCTGGTATAAATACTCTGTGTATAGACAGCTTCATGTAGCAAAAATGCTATAAGCAATGGAGGATATAATTTGGAATCAATTTGTCGTACATCCACATTCTTAAAGAGTTTGAATAGTAGATAGAAAATAATTCTTTACAAAAGCAAATCTTTTTCAGCTGCAAAATGCATTGAAAATTCTTATTAGTTGCTCCTGGCCTTTGCATCAAAACAATAAAAATGTATGAAATTGTCCCCAAATTTATCATCCTAGCAAAGCCAGTGGCAGGGATTGTAATATTACACTCATAGATAAGACCTTCAGCAGATGGAAGGTCGTAAATGTGACCGTTTCCAATCTGATGCTGAGGAATGAGGTCAAATCGCTGTAAAGCTGCCTCGTTTTTTTCCCCCCAACAGAAGCACAGAGCTCTGACAAGCCGCGGTACACTGTCATCTGAGCACCTTTAGAAGTGCTTTGAACATCTTCCCTGACAAATCCAGCACAGCTCACTGGGGGGAGAAGGGTCTTCCCTGCATCTAATTCTGTCAGAGATCACACCTTGTAAACAACTCTACCCTTCCTCATGTTTTCACTTCGTTCCACAGACGTGTTGGCACCATCAAAAGATGTGGAGCTGTATTTAAAGCTGCAACATACCACTTTTTCCACATTTAATGATATATGTTCATATCTAGTTTATATCAATGAGTGTCTGTGGCTGTGTGATCATCCCTAAATCCCCTCATTTGCCTGAAATTGGCTTTTCAATGATGTTGGGGATTAGGGGTGTATATCATTTCTGTGGGCTGGTTTTGCTCTAAAGCTTTTCCACTGCAGGAACTGTCCCTGGAACACAGCAACATTCAATTTTGAGGAACCAGGAACCCTTACCTTAGTTTCCACGGGAGGAACCAGTCCCTCTTCATGCATCCCCATCCCTGCAAATGAGGCAGTGCTCTCCAGGTTCCTTGGGGCCTTGGGGGAGGGGAATGAGTGTAGAGCATCCCTCACTGGTTAAACACATATGACACATGCAGCGTGAAAGTATCAACCCCAGCAAACACAATTTGTTACGATCATTGTAGCAAGAGATCATTCAGCTGGTAATTGAGAGGATAACTGTTCATCTCTGTTTGCGATTATATCACCTGTCATAGTTGATCTACATTACTCTACCTAAAAGCAATTTCCTTTTTTTCAGCTCTTGCTTGTGGTCTCATTTCTCATTTTTGACCGTCCATGTCTCTTCTCCAAAACCAAACACAACATCACATCGACGCAGTACTAAATAATCATGAACATAACAATAGCTTTGATTTTGCTGTTTGTTGTCAGTTGCAGCAGAATGACAAGACGCCTCGTCCTTTTCTCGATTAAGTTCACTGTTCTCAAAATACGATGGAAACAAAAACATACAAGAGCTTAATCTGAGGCTTATAAAAACAAAGATGTCCTTTATGGATTTGCACTATAGACATGTTTGGGTGAACTCCCCCTCACCCCCCCCTGAAAACGACTGATACCCTCCATTGCATGTCATGTCTATTAAAAGTTTTTCGCTCCAAATGACTGCATGCCATGCAAGGCTCCCTGAGTTTCAAAGTGTTGATGAGGTGAGGCTGTGATGCAGATAGGTACACAGACGGGATTTTCTGCTTCACTGACTGGGCGTAATGTATTACTGTAATTATCTTATCTGTGCCTCCTCTGGGGACGGATCACTGCACAGTTTCACCGTGACCCTGCATCTACAGCGACATTTAAGAGCTTGATACTGCAATATACAAACACAGACATACAATTAAACTGCGCTCAAGACTGTGACTGAAGACTGTGGTATTTCCAACACAGCTGCATGCGGCTTGTTGTATTCAGCGTAACTTTCCCATGTTACACACATATTACACATATAATGTAAACAACAAGGCGTCTAGGCAAGTAGTCTCGGTTTCTTTTTGAATGCTAAACTGAAGCAGGCTTGTATATTGAAACACTACTTGTAACAAAGTGCCTGTTATTATATGATTGCTGCATGTCTTCCAATATGAATGTGAATCAGGTCCTTCAGTAAAGTCACCAGCCCTGCAGCACTTATTTGCTCCAAGTCCTCTTCACACTTTAATTTTTTCATCCAGTCTCTCTGTTTTTATTTTGCCTGCTTTGACATTCGTGATGGAAAGCAAAAGAATCCCATTCCATTTCCCTGGAAAAAAAAAATCTCTTTGCACACTGAAATGCATTTTAGTCATTTTGCACCAGTTTAGATTTATGCCAGTTCCAAGTCAGCTGTCTCTATGCTGTGCTGTTGCAGGACATTTTCATGCAGCTGTTTATTTAAAGCAATAATCTGTGCTGTGTTCATGTAAACAATTGGCCGTTTTACTGCTCTTTTGCTGATTTGAACGCAACTGTGATTCAACCTGTGTCCAGTTCATGAAACACAGTTCTGCTGTTGTAGTCCATGATCACGCCCACTTGAACACAGCTGTGCCTTTTTTTTCCAGTGTTTTCAGTGGGTTTGCTGCACCAGCTGCCCATCTCCTCCATCTGACTTGACCTTCTGACCCTTAGTTGGTCAAATTCCCATCCATCTTGCATGAGGCTGAGGTAACTGTGAAACTCCATAAGCTGTCAATTTGTCTCTGCATCAGTGTCACCAAGACAAATTCCTGCACACCTTTTTCTATTAAAATTACTAATTTCCTAAAGTTATATTTGATGAACTGAAGAAACCAAATGCTTTTTGTTCTGCATATTTCATAAACTTTCAAATAGTGTGCTAAACAGACAATGCTGTGAGCTTTGAGCAAGTAATTGTTTGGAAAAAAAATATTAATTATGTGCCTCTGTCTGTTGTTTGCCTTCAGGGAAAGAGGTTTCTATTGTGTTTATTGGATTCAATAAACCAAAGCTGTAATGAAATAGAATGAAATGTATGAAAGGTGTTTTTCCCCTGAGCAGAGGCAGGCAAATGAAAAGAAAGAGAAATGATGTTAAATATACAAATATTTTCTTTTGTTTTTCGGAAAGAAATTAAGATTGGCTTTTTCCCCACTGGCCTTTAATAGAGATAATACAGAGGTATTGACAGAGGAAGCTCCTTCACCCTCTTACATCTGTCCTGCATTGAAGCAACAATCTGCAATTATCTTATGTGGACTGTGTGGACTCAACTACATTGAGTCTGCAGACCCAATATAGCCTACATAGGCTTTACAGACCTTTAGCGTTTACACAATGACACTATATTGTCAGTATCTGGTCACTTAGCAAGCAGTGTTTCTTTGTAACCTCATCTGGTTTGTCTTTGAGGATTCATGTGCACACAAATGAGCCTTAGATAGCTAAGAAAGCAAAAAAAGCAGCTTGTTGCTTATAGATGAACTGAACTAACTCCTGTCAAGATATAACAGATTTGGAGAAGAGAATTGCTAATTGCTAAAAAAAAGAAAGTGGAAATCAGCATTGAATGTTGCCAAATATCTCAGCATATGATTTTTTTTTCCAACTGTCAATTTGTTGTCACAAAGTCAGCAGGGAGTCTGAAAAGTCATTCAATCTTGTGACGATGTTGCTAATTTGTCAGCAGCGCTGGAGACTTCAGCTAAAGCCGCGAGACTTTTCACTTGTACCTGAACTGATGTGCACCCGCACCACCAGAGCAGTCTTTTTCAGGTAGCTGTCTCTTTCATCCCAGCTGTTATATATTTAGCCCTTATTTGCACACAGCCGTGATGCTCCATGATAGTGCCAGACATGGTTACTTGGAGATTTATGATGTAAATACAAAGCCTCCATTCTGCTTTATTACTGCAGGATCTGAACAATTTCCTGCAGACCAATAACAGTTTCTTGTGTACAGAAAGCTTGTTAAAACTGTTATAACTCCGACAGACTATTTTCAAACACCAATTTCCGCGTAAATGGGAACTGAAGCAAACCAGTCAGTGAAAGGTGAATTGTCAGCAGAGCAGCCAGGGGAGATATTTTACCTTATGGCCTCAGGCTGGGCTTCTTAATAAGAGACTGGATGGTGATGTGGTGGGTTTGTGGTATCACTCACCTTTGGCAAACCGCAGTTAACCTTTATTTATCCAGGGAAGCGTTTTCACTATGCGCATATGGTCTTTATTTTCAGCACCATCATACAGTTTCCCATACAGGCTCCTGGGAGCTGCCCAGTTCAACCACAGTCTTCTACCGCTGGCCCAGTGAGTCTCACCAGGGCAACCAGAGGTTTCACTAGCTGAAATCTTAAAGTACATCATTATTTTTTTACATTCTCTCACAGTGCTAAGTTGTAGAGAGTGAAATAACAGTGAAAAAAAAAAACCCTGGAGCAGCAGTGGGTCTGAGATGGGCGAGCCTTATCCTTGGCCTTTAAGTCCCAGTCCACACAAACAGGCTGACTGAAGAGCCATGAAGTTTTATATTGCAAAAAATCCACAATGTGTTCACTGTTGAAACACAAAATTAGCAAGAGAATGCAATGAAGACTGAATGACTACAAAAAAAAAAATTAATCAAAAATCATTACAACATTAACTACAAATTAATTCAGGCCTCCAAAACATATTTTCTACACAGCAGTAATATGCTAATAACTCTTGTAATAATACTAAAAATAGTACAGTAAAATATTCAGTTGCTTGGCTGAAAAGGCTACGGGCCATGACTTGGTATTTTATCTTTAATGTAAAATAAATAAATAAATAAATACATTCAGTGTCATTCTTTAATTTGGCCATAATGTGAGAGGGGCTGCCATCAGCTCTCCATCAGCGAGTCTTAAACACTGGATTGAGAAGCAGTAGTAAATACACAGTTCAAAATAAAGTTGTTTCTTTTTTTTTTTTTTTTTTTTTTTTTGATAAATCTGCACACCAGTTCACTCAGAATTGACTTGCCTTCCACTTTTGGGCCATAACATTTTCGAAAGCCCAGGTAGGATAAAAAAACTAACAAAAACTTGTGGATGGGCGTTTGTCAAAAGCTTCACATTTTAATAAGAAGTAAAAGCTTTGAGGGCCCAGATGAGATCAAATCCTTGAAGTATCATCAATGAACTGACACAGTACACACTGCAAACTGACATGACTTCCTCCAGTGCTTCTGTTAATTTACTTTGATTTGGATTTTCCCTCAGAGAATTTTTTTTTCCCATGCAAAGAAAGTAATACAATGTGTAGTGAACAGAAGATGAATACAGAGAGCTACAAAGGTCATTATTAATATTTTTTTAATAGTTTCTTCATGAACATTCAGTCCCCTCCAGGTTTGTCGAACAATGATTTCACTCTTCTTTTTTGTTCTCTCCTCCAAACGTTGAATAGTTCTTTCTTTTGGTTCTACTTTTATTGCAGAGGGATTTTTCCTTTAGAAAAACAACCAAACAGGCAGGATCAGTGTTTGCTTCTACAATGGTAAAAAATTGCAGGAGAGAGAAATAACAGAAGACTACAGTACGAGAGGGAAATGTCATTGTGTGTCTTACAAAGGATAATAACATCCTTTTATGACTTGCCCAGCCAGAATGGAGAATATACAATACTATAAAGCACTTTCAAATCAATCCTGTTTACCCATAGCGGATACTGCAATATTTCACCATGATGAGCAAATGACAGAGTGAGCCTTGAGGGATGATGATTTCATGGAAGCTCCTTCAGAAGTCGATGGTGCACGTGGTGCAGCTTCAGTAAGTCATTATCATTGCATCACCGTTGCCTAACAGGGCCTCAAACTGTCCCACCAAGTGTCAATTTTTGATCAAAGCAGCCACCTTTTAATTTTAAATAAACCAGGTCAGACTTCTTGAGTTGCTTTTGTTTATGAGAACACATTTCTGTTGGGATTTTTTTTTTTTCCCGCTCCAAGAAACATGGCTGCGCTGTCCAAACAGTTACATCATCCAGCTAGCGTGCCTTCCTGTGCATTCTTTTGATTTTTTTTTTCCTTCTTGAGTTGGAAATAAAAAACCCTGCATGGTGATTTGCATAAGATGTACGATTCAAGCAATGCATGCATGCTGAAGCTTTGATGTTAGGGCTGCCCCCCCACCCCCATCCCCCCCATGGTAAATCTCTGCATCCATGATAATTATGTATGCTCACATGTAACATGTTTGCACTTCAAAAAAATATGCATTTAAAAAACAAGAACGAAGAAAGAGAGAGAAATATATACATTTATATACATATATTTTTATCACAACTCTGATTTTATAGTACTAACTTGTGTATCAACCAGGTAAATCTTGGTTAAAATTATGACTTTTTATTGATTTCACTGCTTAAATCCACATTAGTCAGTGAAAATGAAGCAGGGCACGAAGATAAAGAAAGAATTTCTATTAGTGTTCCTAATTTTTGTGCCATTTTGTGCTGTTTTCCTGATCCTAAAGCTAAAATCAGTCGCAAAACAGTTCATATTTCTATCATTGGGTGTAAGAACATGGCTCAGTTTCAGTTCCACTTCAAGGAGAGGGCAATAACACATCAGACCATGTGAGAATGTAGTTATCTCAGATGAAAAAACAGACGCTGGTGTATTTATGGTGCTGTCACATGTCTTATGTATTGTTTTTACATTTATTTGGCATGCTATGTATTGTTTTTATGTACTGTTTATGCAGCAGCACTGCGTCCAAATGGCATTTCCCTTCCGGCGCAGTAAACCAAGTCTTGATGTCATTGATATTTAAAGGGAAATGCGACCAAGTGAGTGTCTGTTGATGAAGCTGTGGATTCATGGCTCAGCAAGAGCTAAAGTAGGACGTTTTACTAGTAGAACACATAGCCCGCAGCCCTCCGAGGGCCTCTCAGGATGGAAGAATTTGCCATGCATCAGGATGATTTGTCATAAGCTGAGCAGAGTGTAGGCGGATTATGTCTTTGAGGATTCATATGCAAGAGATGTGAGAGCAGAATATAGAGTGGGTTTGTTCTTGAGTGGAAAACTTGAGATTCCACTTCTTCTGAGATGAAATACTCCTGCAAAATCTCCGGCTTGCTGAAAGTTT
>OMLF01011824.1:8769-18819 GCA_900302615.1 Holocentrus rufus
TTTTTTTTTTTTTTTTTTTAAGCCCAATTATATTTGCGTGCACTGCAGTCCTATGATTTCAGTCGGGAATCACACCCAGGTTTGTCAGCTCACAGTCAATGAAGCAAACGTGACAAATGAATACAGCAAAAGAAAAGTGAAAAAGAGTTCATTTCTTGCACAATTTCTATATTTCAAAGTTGTGCTTGCTTGGAAACCCAATAACTGCGTCTTTTTTTTTGCTTGGAGGCCAACTTTCCTGGGCTTAAACGGTGTTAATGCATAGGTTTATCTCCCTCAATGCTGCACAGTCAGGATGTCATGAATCAGTTTGTGTAGTTAACTGCAACGGCAACACACTTGCAGATCCTCGCCACGCTGTGCAGATGCTCTCAGTGTATGGACAGCTCTCCCTGAGGCCCTTCGCGTGAGCAGCTGTGCAGGTTGAAGCAGGTGCACCTCATTTTCCATTCTGTTGTCATGCCAGCTAAGATTCCCACCGTTTCCCAGTTGAGCCCTCTGACGTTTGATGGCTACCCACTATGATGAACGTCAGAGGAGGCACTCAGGCCACAGCTTATTCATAAAGCCACCTTGGATAAGTAAGAGGACTTCTTTCGTGGGCTTGAAAGCCATCCTAGATGATGTAGAACAGCACGGAATCGGTTCTACGACTTTCCCTGTTTTCACTGCTATCCTCCTCCACTGGAACAGGGCCACAGCCAAAGCCTGAGGGCATGATGTGGCTTGGAGATCACATATAGGCATCCTCAGTGACTTCACACTTAACTGTAGTACAGTAATCCTTCAATGTTGCGAGGCTTTCCGGTCCTGTTGTTCTTAATGGCTTTACTGTGGTTATCAAACCATGGCTAATGCACGCCCCTATAATGGATCTCATACTGCTTTAAGGTGTTGTCAGGTCTCAGCAAAGCCTTTGTAACAGTATTACACACTTAGGTCACACACACACTCGCTGGTGAACAAGCAATACCTGGCTTCACGGCACCTGATCTCGCCCACAGAGACAACAGCAATCCATCCTGCATCCAAAAAAAACCCCAAATGATATTATCGTACCTCTTTAACCAGGTAATTAAAAGAGTCCTCATATTTCAGCTGAAGCTTTGGTTCATGTAGTTAATTGAAGTCTCTGCATTAGACCGTGGCACAATACAGGGTCGAGGACGCAAGGCCTCCTCTTTGTTCATGAATGGTGGTCTTAGACAAGTACCCGTGCTATTTAGAATTGGTGATATGATTTGAGTCAGAGTGCCATGTTAGCACCTGCCTTCATTATTGTCAGTGTCCTTGTGCCCTGAATGCAGAGAGCAGCATTGAATTCACGTGCATGCAAAGTGCAGAGGAGCCCTCTTTTTTTTTTTTTTCTGGACATGCACGGTCTGCTTCCCTTCGATATGGTTTGGTGGGCAACACAACACTGATTACAAAGTCATATCTTATTCGGTGCACAAGGCTTACCACTGGATCACCACGAAACAGCACGACTGCTCGCCCAGCCCGTTTGCCATATGTTATGCCATGCTCATTTTATACAGCCCGTGTGACAGTGGGCAAGAGTTATTATGCACAGATAACCTTCCCTTCCCTTTATAATCCAACCAGGCACAAAAGGAAACGATTCATGATCTGCAATTATGTTTTCTAGATAAGATAAGCAGTTCACAATTAACTTAAAGCTTGCCCCAGACATAAGGAGCTTTTCATATCTGCTGACCCAGCCAATCCAACCGCTCCAGGAGCTGCTTTTCAATATTCCCCTCTAAGCCTTGCCTTTGTTTTTTTTTTCCCTCTGCTTTGTTACTGTAGTTATTACCTGTACATCTCCCATTCGAGGGAGTTGAACACAAGGGGGCGTAGACTGCTAAGTTTGCCTCTCCTTGTCCAGTTCAGCAGCAGAGGCAAATGTGATTATGCTATCAAGTCTGACCTTGAGAGGCAACTACACTTAGATTTACATTTCAAGGAGGAATGCCTTATTGCATTATTGGCAAGGAAATGTGTGGTTTCCTCCACACACAACTGCATTAGGAAACCCCGTTCTTTGGCAAAGCAGCAGGATGACCGTGTGGATGACAGCAGGCAGTTCAGTCCAGCTCCTGGTTTGAGCAATGCACCAATGGAGTGACAGATTGGTCTGTTCAATATTGATGAATACATATTGAAATATGTACACAGAGAAGATAAACTCTCCTCCTCTCCCCAATCATCAGCGTCAATCATCAGCATCATCATCATCACCATCATCATCACCATCATCATTTGTAGTCGTGGCAGTAATAGTAGTATCATCTTGATGAACATGAGGATGATGACAATGATGATGATGATAATGATGATGATGATGATGATGATGGTGATTATTTGGTGTATAATTTTTCCAAGTCAAATATGTCACCCACACAGATGATTGCATTGGTAATGACATTTTTTTAAACACCTCATCCATGTCTAACCCCCAGCTCCTTTATTGTGTTTCTTCTTCTGGCACCTATAAGTTTATGAATATTTTAAGGCCCTCACCTGCACACTCATTACTATTGGTTGCTTGTACGTATGGTGTCATGGAAATTAATGCTTATTTCTACTGTCGCTGCAGCCATTCTAAGTCGCTCTGGGCAAGAGCGTTGAATAAATGGCTAAAATGTTTTTTCTGTAATGTCATGTATACGTGCTCTTAAAAAGAATGGGTCAGTTCATTGCTATTGATCCAAGTAGCCCGCCTCCACACACACACACACACACACACACACACACACACACACACACAGGTCTATCACAAAGCACCTGTCTTACGAGAGGTGCGATAACCCCGCCCATCAGGGGTTTAACCATACATATAAAAGTGCATTTAAAAGGCTGTGTGGTTAAAGCGCGATTTAATTGGTTTAAGGAGCCAGTATATGTAAATGAGCGCTGATGGCTCCTCCCATGCACCTGATAGGGGAGTATTTACAGCTCTTTACAGCTACACACTGCACTGTTTCCAAGAGCGCTGCGCTGCAGCATGACACTTCACTGGACTATGCAATAGGGATTTCCGTCTTTACCAAAGTTAACTGTCGCTCAGCGCCGCGTTTTACAAACCAAAGTTTATGCCAAAGTTCCCCATTTGTTCTCCAAGATGCCACGCTCTTTCCTGGTCAAGAAACACATAAACTCCGCTAAGAAGCCAAATTATAGTGAGCTGGAAAGCCCCACAGGTAAACTTTTCAAAGTTCATTGATTGAGTGTCGCACCTCCTTACAAAGTTGTGGAAGTTGTTGTCTTGAATCGTTTACATGCAACCTCGCGTGTTTTGATTGTGTTTTTATTTTTCAAAAGTTTGATTTTTATTTTTACCCCGGAATACTTTTTCAATCTGTGCTTTTCAAGTGATGCCCGATCCATGTTGGATACTCAGGTTGCCATTCACAGAAACAGCCTACATGTCACTTAATCGTTTTAATTTGTCTCTTTTTTTTCCAGTATTCATCTCACCGTGTATCTACAAGGGCCTCCCTCTGCCTGTCATCCCACAGCCGGAGATCCTGAGCCCGGGAGCCTACAGCCCCATCACAGTGTGGACTACCAACAACTTGCCGCTGTCGCCGCTTCCCAGTGACCTCTCCCCCATCTCTGGATACCCCTCGTCGCTCTCCGACACCTCCTCCAAAGACCACAGCGGCTCCGAGAGCCCGAGGAGCGATGAAGACGAGCAAATGCTGCCCAAGCTGACAGACCCTCACGGAGTGGAGGCTGAGAAATTCCAATGTAGTTTGTGTAGCAAGTCCTACTCCACTTACTCCGGACTGCTCAAGCATAAACAGCTGCACTGCGACGCCCAAACGAGGAAATCTTTCAGTTGTAAATACTGCGAAAAGGAGTATGTAAGCCTCGGAGCTCTCAAGATGCACATCAGGACTCACACCTTGCCTTGTGTTTGTAAAATATGCGGCAAAGCTTTCTCCAGACCCTGGTTGCTCCAAGGACACATCAGGACGCACACGGGTGAGTGAATGACAAAAGAAAGGCCTCCCGTGTGAAGCGGAGTTGTTATAGGCTTCTTTTTTGCTGTTACAGGCTTTTGTTTTCAAAGTGTTACATCATTTAATAGCCTTTACAGCTGTCCTCTTGTATTATACAGGGCATAGCCTGTTGCACAGCTTAGAGCAATTTTACAGTTCTCTGTGAGGCTGGTGAGAAAAAAAAGAAAGATGTTCAAGTGAGGAGCTCAGCCCACATAACATTGTCCTGTGCATATACTTTGCACAAAGCATCCGTTTTTTTTTTCTCTGCTTTGCACAATTATAACGCATGACATTCAGCCATAAACCTAACACAGAGCAGCACAGCCAGCCAGCAACATCAGGCCAAGAGGTTTTAGTCAGATAATTTGGATTTGGAGTGTATGTTGCACAATATTCTGCTTGTAACCCATATCTGTGCATGATCACTGACCGCAACTATTTCTCATTTTTTTCACTTAACAGGAGAGAAGCCATTTTCCTGCCCCCATTGCAATAGGGCTTTTGCGGACAGGTCCAATCTCAGGGCTCATCTACAGACCCATTCGGATGTGAAAAAATACCAATGCAAGAACTGTTCCAAAACGTTCTCCAGAATGTCTCTTCTGCACAAGCATGAGGAATCTGGTTGTTGTGTAGCACACTGACTGGGACAGCGCTCCACCAGAGACCTCTGTTGCCTTCCAGCCCAGGAGAACTGTCAGGGAATCACGTTGAGAGTTTGTTCCAAAAACTTTTCTATGACTGATGATCTGTTTCATTTCAGAGTAAAAATAGCTCTGTCATGTGCTTCTCATTTCAAGCAGTGTTTCCGCAATGGCAATCAGTGTTGAGCTTTGTCATACCATGTACTCACCTACCTGTGCTATTCATGCACTTTTTGCATGTTTAGAAATGTTTTATACGCCTTCACAATGTTATCTTGTAATGTTTGTACCAGTGTCTCTCAATGGCTGTGTTATAATGGAATTCTCTTGACTTTTTATATGAACCACACAAACTATATTAAATGAGACGTCATAGATAACAGAAAAAAAAGAAACTCAATGGAATATTGAAGCCAAACTTACTTAGGGAACAAGTGCAAACTTATTTTTAGGGTGATATTATTATATCTTTTGCACAGTCGTTTGTCAGAAACTATTTGCCAGCACTCCAAATAGCAATATGTTTTTTTCAAGTGCCTCAGTTTCACTTGGCCATTATGTATTTTTAAACAACAGTTTGCTTTTATATTTTTATATATTGAATGTAAGCGTGACTGAGATGATTGTATATTAACAGTGAAAACTGTGATGAATGGATGATTTTGATATTTTCATATTTTCATGATGCTTTTAAAAATAAAGTTTCATGACCTTTTCTATAATTTTTTGCATTTTTTTCTTTTTAAACTCGTGCTCTCTGCAAAGCTTTCAGCCTCCTCGTCTGGTGTCAGAGCAGCTCTCTCAGACTCAGCCAGATTCATCAATGTCATTCCACTTAAATAACTGAGTAATTTGCACAAAACCAACCGATATTAAATCCAGCTTGAACCATATCATTTTATGAAGATGTAGACATGAGGAGAAAGATGACTCAAGTCTGAATCAAGACTGAACCTGTTCCCTGTGAACCTGTCCAGACATCAAACAACCTTGAAATTTAACACATACTAGCTATATTGATCTGCACTCACTTGTTATATTCTTTGAGGGCCCACAGTCCCCTCCTTGCCAAAGTGAGCGTAACCTTTAAATGGAAGAGCTCATTTCTTGTTCAAAGTTATCCAAGGTAACCGTGACAAATTGACAGAAGCTCTTAAAACCCCCAACTGTCACCGCTCTTGTCACACCGGTTAAATTTACCTTGAAACAAATGTGTTTTTGTAATCTTCCTGCTCAATCAGCAATCACTGGTAGAGCACTGAGATATTTAGATACTAATATGTTTTCACAAAAAGCTCGAATTTGCATTTGCTTTGACAACCTCCTTGAAATTCTGGGATGCTTGCCACCGAGGATTAAATAGACTTCCTCGGGCAACATTTTGTTGTCTTTTACCATATGTTGTCTACTCGCCGTGCATAGAACAGAACACAAAAAAGTGCAATCCCTTAAGGGATACAGTCAAAGTTGAACTCTTTCTAACAAATCTTGAGTGCGTTCTCGCTTGCCCTAATGCCTAAAAGCTGCTGACCTGAAAGATGTGATCTGACAAACAGACACTTGTTTTTCTAGCCGAGAGGGGCTGAACTCCCCTGTAGGTAGACTCTCCTCGGCGTGAGTCATCGTCAAGCTATTCCAGGTGCTCGCCGCCGCTCTTTGGATGGGGCCAGGTGGCTCCAGGCTCTTCAACCTCGCTGGAAAGCAGGTGCAGCCACCAGCGATGATACAAAACCACAGCTACAGGTCCATACTGTAGCAACCTCAACCGCGATTTAATGTGGAAACATTACAAGCAGCACCTCCTATTATTCAGCTCTTTTACCTCGTAAAAGACAAGGGCCATCAAGGGGACGCTCTTTCTCGGCATTTCTCCCGCCATTCTTTTGGGGGAGCTAAACTGCCTTTCATTGCATAGAGAAGACCTCACTATCTGATCAGAAAAAAAAAATAAGCATGATACCAATTAGCTCTATAATCTTGCAAGATTCCCTTTTACAACAACAATTAGCCGCCTGACTGATTTCTCAGATAACAACAACACGTTAAATGCGTTTCACTCTTACATGAATAGTTGATTTAGCAGTTGTGGCGGTGGTGGGAGGAGAGAGGGAGGAGGAGAAGTAGGGGCTCATTTGTTTTGAAGCATATGGTTATTATAGGATGTGTGAGATCAAATGTTTGTTAGGGGGTGGGAGCTGTTAATAGCCATGCTGTTGTGTGCAATTTGACAAACCTGCAGACTCCAAAGGCAGGTATTTGGCGGCGTTTTGCAATCAGGTTAAAAGATCTCTACACTGAAATACAGCGCAGATAAGATTTAATTTGTTTTACTCATTCCCAAGAGTCACCAGAAATTAGAATATTTGAAGCCTGAATGAAGTCATTTATAATATTCAGTACACATAACACAAGCTATTTCACCATAATAAGCATTGCTGCCCATCCATTTGACTCTTTCCTGTTGAATTATGACACTAAACCCTGAATACATACATGTAGTGCACAGAAGCAGGGTTTAATTTGTTTTACTCGGTCCCGAGAGTCACCTGAAATTGAAATATTTGAAGCCTAAATGAAGTCATTTCTAATATTCAGTAAAAAAATAACACAAGCTATTGCGCCATAATAAGCGTAGTTGCCCATCCATTTGATTCCGCCTGTTGAATTATGTGCCTAAAACCGGAATTCATATGTGTCGTGCAAAATGAGTACCAAGGGCGATATAAAATTTCAGAGCCGCCTCAGAGAGCACTGGGTTAGACATAAAGCAGGGCACATCTTTCAGAAACCTGCTGACTTTACGGTGAATGGGGGAGTGTGATTCCTTTATGACCATCAAGTGGAACAAATAAAGTTAAGGGCGTCCTCTGAGGCCTGATTGTCCTAGGCAGAGCGTGATCCGCAGCCCTCCTCTCTAACCCCGCTGCATCAGAAAGGAGATGATTGTGTATTCCCCTTTACTCCAACTGCCCCGAGGAATGTTTGCCTGTTTATTGAGCTTCCCCATCTTGTTAAAGACTATTCTGTTTCATTTCTGTTGTCTCCTCGAGTGACTGGGTAGCTATTTAGATTGGTGCTGCTTTTAAGCTGGAGGTACATATTCTCCAGATAATACTGTTTGCCTCTAATTGTGTGCCGTCCTTTGCATTGAGGCTTTATTTGTTGATGAATTGGACTCATGCAGCTCTGGCAAGCATAATTTAAGCGCTGGAGTAGATGAATTCTTTTGAAGTTTTGCCGTATGTTGTGTTTTTTCATGTATTTATCTCATTAAAGTAAAAGGGTTAATATATGGGGCAAAAACAGTTGTTTGTGCCTGAAATAGCCTCAACATTCAAGCAAAGAAACAAGCAGATGACAGGCTATTTGATGTGCGGCAGGCTGCAGGCGTTTATTGAGAGATGGTAGTCGGCCCTCCCTGTTGGTCAGGAATGATTTGGTTGGCGTGTCATTATGAGCGCTGAAGAGAAGAGTCAAGCAGAGACAGACAGGGCTGTGTTGTCTTAATCAATAGCTCTGTGGTCTTTTCTTGTTGCCGTCTTGTCGAGCAAAGGTCAGCTGTCAAAGGATCCTGTGATCATACTTACTTGATTGTATTTCCTCCTTAATGTGCAACTCCCAAAACCCCATGACCACAACAGTAAAGGATCATCTCTATAAACAACATGGCCCATTGTAGCCACTCATTATGTCAAAGGCTGAGAAATGTTTTCACCGAGACATGGTTTTCATTATTATGATGATAAGCATTGCCACAGTTTAAACGGTTAACCTGCTAACAATGGACTTTATAGTCTTAACTGTTTACTACGCGAATGTTGTGACGGTATTATTAGTTTATGATACTGATCAGTTACATCAGCATGTTTTTTATGTACGTATGATCAATTATTCCTTATTGAAATCTTATAGAGATCTTAGGTCAAAATGTCAAGCCTTTCTAATTTGTGTTTTACAATAGCAACTTGAACTTTCCAGCTATTTTTTCACAATTAAGTTTTAAATACAGCCTCAAAATCCTCCAGGACAGCTGATAAATACAGATGCAATTAGACGTAGATAATGCAGGTATGGAAACTATGACAAGGTGAACAACATACATGTGCATGGTTTGTTATGGATGACACAGATGTCCGTTCATTTGGATTTTATCTACTCAAGCATGCTGTTCCCGTTTGTTCAGATTTCACAGGCATGAAAACTATTCACGAGGGCCTCTTCCCTGAATTTTGAAAATGCTGCCAACAGTGTTATCAAATGATATTCTGATTGGGATGATTTCACAATGTGGTGCAGGAGATTCACAGGATGTCGCAATGCTACTGTTACACTATTTGGTGAGAGGCCTCTTTTAGTGATGTTAATGACCTTCTTTTAAGGGGAGGAGATGCCTCAGTTTTAATCCTTTTAGACCTCAGCGCTGCCTTCGACGCTGTTGATCATCCAATTTTAATTGAACGCCTTGAGCACTGAGTGGGTATCACCAGCCCGGCTCTTGACTGCTTCATCTCCTGCTTTTCTAATAGAAACTTCTCTGTCACCACTGGCAACTCATCATCTTCTTCGGCAGATGTATGCGGAGTGCCGCAAGGCTCAATTCTTGGTCCAATCTTTTTTTTTTTACTTTACACACTTCCCCTTGGCCATATAATCTGTAAGCATAATGTTTAATTTGACTGCTACGCTGATGATACTCGGCCGTGGCTCCTGTTCAGCCGCATGATTTAAACAGCCCTGACACTCTAAACAACTGCCTTGACAATACTAAGTGCTGCATGACTCACAACTTTTTACAAATTAATGACAGCAAATCTGAAATGATTGTATTTGATCCTCCAGGCTGCAGAGACATAATTGAGGATAAAGTAAGAAGCCTGTCTACAGCCATTAAACCAGCAGCCAGAAACTTGAGGATTTTTTGAGGACCAGGTTAAGCAGGCAGTATGGTGCTGGTACTTATGATGAAGGATATATGAAAAGAGTTTTCATTCTCAGCCGATTTGGAGGTCATTTATGCTTTCATACCCTCTCATTTAGAACATCACAACTCCTTTTCCACCTGCCTCAGTCAAAGGTCAGCGTTTCAGTTTGTATGGAACATAGCAGCTCAGAATTTGAAAATTTTACCTTCAACTTTTGTAGTTTTTGTAGCAATATCTTATAACTAGTCTTAGCGACAACTTTCAAACCCCATAGGTACCTTAGCAACCTTTGAAGAACTCAAACTATCTAAATCACTATTATCTATTTGAGTTTTCACTTAACATTCATTTTTAGACTGTCTTCTAAGTAATGATTGTGTAAATTTGTCTGTAATACTTTTTGTTTATTTTTTCTGTTTTATTTCTTTGTTCCCTTGTTTTATTTATTTTTATTCCATTTTTCTATTATTTCTT
>OMLF01011825.1:0-17104 GCA_900302615.1 Holocentrus rufus
GGTTAAAGAGCAATGTGCCGGTTAAATTTTTAATAAAATTTTATAACTTCTGCTATGAAAAAAAAAATTGAGAATAAATATCTATATTTATATATGCTTTGGGGTTGTACTGGCAGAAAATGAGAGGCCCAAAAGGCCCCAGCAACCAAAACCCCACAAAAAAGTATTTTATTTTTTTATATCTTGGTGGTGACGTCACACAAGGAACGTTTGTCGAATTCAGCGCAGAAGTAGGTTGGTATTTGGTACAGCTAAATTCATATTTTGTGTCGGATTTTGGCCTATTGTTTTATGGATGTGGACATTTTTATAATGCTTTTTTTCACAACACTCCATAGTTTTGAGAGTATAAACATTACCTTGAAATAAGTAAGTGTGGCAACTGAACAGTGCAATCAGTGCTGGATAATTTCATCAGTCAGTCATTAATTTAAAAGTTACATTAATTTAAATTTTTTTACCCATTAAATCACATTACTATATATTTTTCCTGCACATTAATTAATACAGGATGCTAATGTAAAGTTGCTCTTTAAATTCTTTAAAATAATTATTGTAAATGAAGAGGCATGGCTGGAATGTGTGATGTGAAGTCACCTTCATATATTTAGCCCTACAGTGCTGTGGCTGAGGATGAGTAAGCATATTTTGCACAACCTTTGATGGGTTGGTGGTGGGCTTGAACATCCTTTATCACAAAGGCTTTTCCCCTGCTTTTTGCCTAGGAATTAATGGCAACAATTTTCCACGGTATCCAGCGCAGCTCAGGTGGATTGCCAAAATAAATCTCACAGTGGCCACACTTCCACATGCAGTCGCTCTACAACAATGCCACCTCAGAAAAGTGACAGTCCTATAGTGCATTGTCGCAGAACTAATTAACCAAGCGTCTCTTCATTTCCTTGGGACCGCCAGCAATGATGTGTTTTAAGTGACTTGTTGTTTTTCCCCGTGACAGTTTTTAATAAAACAGAGGCTGAAGTCACCGCGCAGCCAACCATGTGGAAATCACTACTGCATACAACATTCAAGTCTCTCTCTCTCTCAGGAGGGAAGTGAGCTAATGCTGGGCTGGAAGAGGACTCTTATCCTTCCTCCGCCATTCTCCAGAGGAATATTGGGTGTGGTGTCAGATAGCAAGGCTACGTGGGTGTGTGTTGAGCTGAAAAGAAGGTCTGTCAATAGGTTGTCTGATGAGAGACAATGTCCCAAGGGCTGGACGTGAAACTCTCATCAGTCATTTCGGCATTGATCGGGATCAATTAGCAGAGCAGTACTGACATTAGAGATTACTGGTCTGTGGCACAGATTGTTTGGAAATTCCATAATCATGTATTTTTTGATCTGACATTGAATTGAATAGGGAAATAGCTTTATGTCTGTGAATATTTAACTCTGTTTAGGATTTGATTTTGTCAGTGTTAGGCCATGATAGCATGATAATGTCTTAAAGCAATACTCCAACGTTTTGGGCAAAATACCCTTTTTCCAACTTACCCAGACTGAGACAAGATGTTTGATACCGTTTTTACCTCTGTACGTTCACTGGTTCGGTTCCTATTGGTAGTATTTTGTGTTAGCTTAGCATAAAAGACGTGAAGTCTACAGGAGTCATTAGCCTAGCTCTGTACATCTACAGAGGTGAAAATGGTATCAAACATCTTGTCTCAGTCTGGGTAAGTCAGATAAAGGGTATCTTGCCCAAAACGTTGGAGTATTCCTTTAAATTCAGTAATTAGAAGTCCTATTTTTCCCCCATGTAATGCCGTGTTTCTTTGTGCTGCATGTCTACTCTTAGATTAATACAGATTTAGTAGTACAATATGCATTCTATTTGCTTTACTAAACAGTAGTTGTCATGTCCTGATGTCTTTTTTTTATTCTGCCCATTTTTAATTTGAGAACTTTCCTTAGTTCTGTTCAGTCGGAGATGGCTGTAAGTGTTGTCTCTTGATTTCAATTTTTACCTTGGTCTTCAATTCAGCTGCAGACAGCAATTCAAGGAAGCTACACTGAGTGCATAATGTTCATAAGGGCCAACGACATCTCATTCAGTGTCTGCCTACAATTAAGGAGTTGCATGCCCAACAACATGGTGACAGTTAGTCACCGCATATGGCATCTGTTGATCCTGAAATAAGTCACAAACATCCCATGAGACTAATGAGATAAACGGTGCCAAGAAACAGTTTTTCCATAGCTGATCTTTCCACAGAGAAAGTGACAGGAGATTCTCTTAGTTTTATGGCAATAACTAACCTAATGCAGTCTGGAGAATAATGAGAAAAAGAACTCTGTGAACTGGTTGGGTCCGCTTTTAGAGTGCATTTCCTAAAATGTATTCATGCCTCAGGTAATCCAGTCTTCCAATTTAAATATTTATAGAGGGATAAGGCACCACACAATGTACTTAAAAAAATACCGTAATATTTCAAATGCAGCCATCAGCAGCCTAGTCCCGACCATTTCCAAATATTTACCTGTGGAGGAGCAATTATGTATTCACTCCAAAACAAAGTCACTTTGTCTGGGTCACTGAAGACGTGAACTAACATGAGTCAACAGCTTTCTCCAGCAGCGAACAGCCGTTCCTACAGTGGCAGGCCTGTGACTCAATTCTAAGTCTGGCAAGCATACAGTAACATGTTGAGAGTGTGTGGGGGGTGGAGGCTTAGCTAATGTCTCTGCAGCTTTACGCATGATGGACATGTCTGTGCTCTTTGCTATAATTTGCCTACTCTAGTGTTCATATTAGCCAGGATCGCATGAAGAAATGGTTGAATATGAGTGAATGTGGCTTCATTTTGTTATGCTAAGTTTTCCAGACAGGACGAATGGCTGGCTGACAGTTCCATCATTTCTTTATGCCCTTTGTGTTTTAGGGTTTCCTGTGGTTGGTTTGGATTCAATTTCGCATGGACCGCACCACAGTTTGGTTGTTTATTTCCATCCAAGTTTTAAAGGAATACTCCAACGTTTTGTGCAAAATACCATTTATCCGACTTACCCAGACTGAGAGTAGATGTTCGATGCCATTTTCACCTCTGTATGTCCATTGCTTCGGTTCTGATTGTTAGCATTTCGTGTTAGCTTAGCATAAAGACTTGAAGTCTACAGGAGTCTCGTATAGTATATAAAACAGCTATTGTTTAAAAAAAAAAACATCCAAGACGTGTATTTCTTTACCATGTAGTACACATGATACACTGTAATTAAAACAGCTTCAGAGTTGGTGTAAAGTTTATTTTTTCACTTTGACGGAGCTAGGCTAATGATTCCTGTAGACTTCAAGTCTTTATGTTAAGCTAGCATGAACCCTGTGGATGTACAGAGATGAAAATGGCATCGAACATCTTGTCTCAATCTGGGTAAGTCAAAGGGTATTTGCCCAAAACGTTGGAGTATTCCTTCAATGGCATTGTTCTTACCAGGCCAAATAAACCAAATCAACTGCTCTACACAACCACACCATAATGTCCACTTCTGCAAACGAAGAAGACTAAACAAATTTGAGACAGTATGTTTTTGCTAAATAAATATATTTAACATGAAGGAATTCTGTCTCAAGCCGAGAACTCACAACAACTGATGTGTCAAGTACACATGAACGGTGAGCATCACACATTGTGAGGATGTAGTTGTCTGTGAAGCGGGAGTACAGAATGAGAATGAGGAGTAATCTGACGCTAGGGTTGGGTGATACATTCAATATCCTTCTCCATCAATCACCATCTGCTCTCCTTTGCCTGAGGATGATCTAGAGCTGTATTGCACTTTCACTGTTTGATTTCTCTGCTAGGGAGTGCTACATTAGTCACCATTACACCTCTCTGCTGCGTGTCTCTGCAGACGACGACACTAGAGGATGTCTAATCCCAAACCTCGGGGGGTGTTTTTTTTTTTTTTTTTTTTTTGCACCGGGAGACACATTGCATTACATGACATTACACCCCTTCGCCAAGAGGCGCTCCTTCCAGCAGCGTGATAGGGGCATATTGCTCCTGCTCTCCCAAATGGATTTCTAACTCAGTCATTTTAGCCAAATTGCCCTTCAGCATTCTGCAAACATCTCCGAGCCAGACACCATTTCCTCTCTCTTACTGATTGTGACTGGAAGTGATTGCAGCATAGGAGTGGGGCTGAGTGTGTGTGTGTGTGTGTGTGTATGTGTGTGTACCTGTTTGTGTGCATGTATTTGTTCGTGCACACTTTCTCTCGACAAGTGTGCCTACTTTACAGTTGGAAAGTTGTAATACACATTATGTACAATCCGTCACTTTTCTTAAATGTAATGAATTAGTTCTACTAATGAATCATTCCCTGAAGAAAGTACTGGATTACACTACTTGTAATACAGTGTGTTACATTCAAATCAGTTGTGCTAGGTTTACTTGTGCTCATGGAGCCAATTACGATTGTAGAGCTAAGCCCACATAGCAAAGAATCTCCATTGTAACAAGTCGTTTAGTCGCATATATAGCGTTCAAATCAATCAAATTTTCTTCAAGGAAGTAGTCTAATAATAACACACACTAAAGATTTTAAAAGAGATAGAGCCTACAGCAATAAATTCTGATTTTGGACGTCATGTTTACCACCGAGCACAGGCTTTGAGCCTCTGTGTGTGATGCACTATTGGTCACTTTCCATGCAAGCGTGTGTATTTTGGGACCTGGAGGCTTTGGTGTGAGTGACAGATTGAGAGAAACCCACTGCAACCTCATCTCTGTATGGTGGTGCTTGACCTCTGCTCTGCAGGCTAATTGTAAATATGTCTGCTGCTGTCAGGTGGTCTTCTGATAAAAATGAAGGCTTGTGATGTGGACAGAGAGCGTCCTCCGATGGCTGGTGAACTTTGAACAATGTGCGCTCGAGGGCTGTCAAAGATGAAACTATGCTTAAGTATCGGCAGCACAGCAGCATGACTGTGCAGCCAGAATCAGCATGATAAATAGATGACCACCGTCAGCCATCCATCTAGTGATGCCTTTTGGTTAAAACCACTGAAGGCTGTAAAATTAACAGTGAGCATTACAGACAGCCAACATCATAGCAATGCTGCTATATACAATTTACTCAGTCTTGACAAAATTAACCGAGAACCTTTAGATATGGCCATTTGATCACCAGGGTTGGAAAGATCACTTCTGCAAAAACAGTCAGAATGCTCTTTAAAAAATTGCTTATTGACTTCCCAAATCAGTCAGGAGGGAGGTGAAAAAAAAACAATCTGACAAACAATTGCAGCGCTGCTCTCTTTTATCCATCACAAACCCATTTCCTGCCTTTAATGGGGAAATTTCTAGATACAGAGGCTCTTGCCGCAGCTGAGGGACATGCAAATCAATCAGTCCTTCTCTGATGCATCCTTTCACGACATAGCTAGCAGCCTAATCATTCTTAAAATGCAAAAGCACAATGATGAATCGCTTAGGGAGAGAGCTAGTGGGTATGGAAAACAGTTGCTAATGTTGTTATGCTCCCGTCTTAGGTGTATGAGACTAGAAAGGCCAAAGCATCAGTGGCGGCAGTGGAGTGTACATGCAGTACAGTCATTCTCCCTGCATGTGGAGACCTCTGCCAGCTGCCTGGCCTCTTTAATTTGTGCCCATGGCAGAGATAGGTTGGACAGCTCTTAGACCAGATGGGAGGTCCTGCTACAGTTCAAGCCCTGCATGGCCTCGTTTTTGCGTGACCCACTTCATCACTCCCTCCATCCCTCCCCCACGCCCAGGCCCATGGGATTAGAATGGAAGGCAGGCAGAGGAAGCACACCCATCCTGATGCTGTGTTTCCCCAGCTGGAGTTAGATCCAGAGGGGCAGATGGGGGCTGGAGACTAGAGCAGAATGAAGGGAAGGGGGGGTAGGATATGAGAATAGCCACCATGTATCCACAAATGCCAGCTGTCTGTTACACTGCCTCATCAATATCTCTGTATGGTGAAGCACATCTACTGCTGGAGCATGGCAACTGTGAGTGCGATGTCAGCAGTCTGTGAGCACAGGGGGCTGGTGTTGCTGTGACTACTAGCAGCAGGTTTAGGTAGTTGAGAATTATTTAATTAGCACTGTTAGAAAATGTTAACATGATGCATGTCACACAAATAACACTTTCAGAAACATTCTGCCATTTTGCTCTTCCATGTCATGCATATAGAAGGATGAATGAAATGTAATTGGCATTAATGTACCCTCGTAAAAATTAAATACACTTAAGTATACTTAAAATATAAAGGCACTGTTATAAGTGTATTTAAAGCACACTGATACCTTATGTACTAAATTTAAATATGAAAAAAAGTGTTTATTTACTGTTTTAATGTAATGTCTAAAAGTATACTTTAATCAAGTTGTGTGCGTTTTAAGTTATACTTTAATGTATTCATTAATAAGTGTATTACTTGTACCTCATACCAAAAAGTGTACAACAAGTGCATACCTTTAAGCACACTTTTTTTCATTTTATATAAAAGTATGCTCCACATAAATATATTATTCTGACTGGGATTAGGTGTGAGGTGTGCTCAGTTATGAATTGAGCATATTCAAAGCTGATTTAAAGTAAATGATTTCAAAAGTATACTTACATCATATAATATATAATATATATTATATAATATGTTACAATTTAAGGAGTCGCAAAAGAGCACAGTAAAGTGCACTCAGTACATCTTAAGTACATATTAAATACTGTTTAATGGCAACTTAAAGACATTACTTTAAGTATAAAAAGTAATATATTTATTAAGTATAAAGGAGTATATTAACCTTTAGTGCACTTAGCATACTTAAATAAAGCGTATTAAAATATATTATTTTTTCACCTGGGTCACATGAATATGTCTAGAACCCTATTAACTGAGTGCTGCTGGACAGCAGTGGTGTTTTTTGTGAGTGTGAATTGAATCTTACCAATTCTACCCATCACGTTAAAATCAACTTTCATTTCCCAGAGAATCAAGTTTGTCATTAAAGTGAGACTTTTCATTTCAGATAGCCTGTCAAGTTTCAGCCACAATATTGCCCTGAAATGAATCGAAGGCAGATGAGTCCATCACAGCATGGTCCCATCAACATTTAGCTGGTCTAATTTTGCATCACACAGGGCTGGCAGACCCACTTCTTCAGTAATAACCAATTAAAGAGCATAAAACCTGGTGTCTTCTCCTGTAAGCTCAGTGGGTTTTCTTCACAGCCTGTTTAAGCAACCGTTTTTTCCAGCACCAATCCACAGCTTGTGAACACATCAGAAAAGCTGGACTGAAGACAAGGAAACAAGACAGGAGACATGACAGGGGAAGGTGGTGACATTATAAGCTGAGGATTTGGGGCTTATGCTGGTACAAAGAGGTCAATACTGTATGTTCTGCTGATGCTACTGGAGCACAAGGGGCCACTATTTAATTATACCACAGCCGGTGACTGTGAATGGGTCAGAAACTCCACTGAGATGAGGCTGAAACATTCTCATTTTAATGGCATTACTCTGCACTGCAAACAGGAAATTTGTAAATGTAATAAAGTGCACTAACACCTCTCAAGTTTCTGTTGTGACACAGTTTACAAATATACTTCTATATATCTCTACACAGAAATGAGGAATCAAGCAAAGTCTGAACACATCATAAAAATGCACTAGGTAAATTTACATATTGGCAGCCCCAAATGGCATAGAAAGCATTTGTATTTGTTTTCTCTTTATTTGCCAGAAATCCTGTGCAGTGGCATAAATTTTTGTTAGAGTGTAGTGGGCTGTAGGCAAGGAACTTATAAAGAAGGGAGGAGCATTACATCATAGTGACAGCCACCGGTACCAGACATCGATGCCGTTAAAGGAATACCGGAGTGAAACAAGCTGTTCCATACCATTTTCACCTCTATACTTCCACTGCTTCAATGGCTAGCATTTCTTGTTAGCTTAGCATAAAGACTTGAAGTCTACTGGAGTCATTAGCCTAGGTTTGTCAAAGTGAAAAAATAAACCTTGCAGCAACTCTGTAGCTGACTTATTTACACAATGTATCGTGTGTATTACACTGTAATGAAATATACGTCTTGGAATTTTTGTAAAAAACATTGTGAAAATAATACAGAGCCAGGCTAATGACTCCAGTAGACTTCAAGTCTTTATGCTAAGCTAAAATGAAATACTAACCATCAGAACCGAACCAGTGGATGTACAGAGGTGAGAATGGTATCGAACATCTCGTCTCAGTCTGGCGAAGTTGAAAAAAAAAACAGTGGAGCATTCCTTTAATGTTGACATAGTGTAATTACTGTAAACAAATAAGAAGAATGACAGTCTGTCTACTGGACTCTACATCACATTTTACACTGTGAGCCAATTGGCAATTTGCCAGGATATCCGCTGTATTGCTTTATGGCACAAAAGGGGATCACTGTGGACACTGTCCATGCCAGACATAAGAATTTAATTTAGCTAAAATAATTAATTTGGTCAGATGGAGTGCTTGCTCAATGATGTTCGGGAAACACTATTTGTTTTCATTACTTCCCGTTTGCCGATAGGATTTCCTGACAGTATCCACACTAAAAACAGAATTTACTTTAGACAAACAGGGTGCAAATTCCTCTGTCTTCTTTGTTGCAAGCCCAGGTTGTAATTTAGGCTGACAGCAAAGCTGATTTTTACATAAAAATCTTGCATAGTGCAGCTTAAACAAAGAAAGCAGCTGCGTTGGGTTTGAACTGTCTCTTAACATCATCTATAAGAACATTACATGCCACTGACTATGCTTACATAACTTTATTTCTTTCTGGCCATGAAGAGTGACAATGTGGAGAAACGTAGGCTTGCCTGTTCAGTTATGTACAAGACCAAGACATGGGGAAAAAATGAGAAAAGGATTAAATTTCTATATAAAAAGAGAGGGCTTAATCATAAGCTTTGAACTGATCAATACTTGAATGTAGCCTACACAATAGCAGCAGCACAAAGCCACCACAATAGTTGATTGTATACCTTGTTAAATGAATTTTCAAAAAGACAGAACAGGACAGAGCAGACATTAGATTTTGTTAAAAAAAAAAACAACAACACTGCATTACATCTAAAATTTTAAATCCTTATCATAATATTATTCATTTTATTTCATGTATATACATTTTTCTTTCTTTAAATGCATTAAATTCCTATCAATGTGTCAGACCTGCTCATTTATTCTGTGTTTTTTGGACAGGTTACAAATACTCTTCATAAACACAAACATACAATTATTGTATTGCAAGACAAGATTCACATAAAACATAAAGATGATTTCTACTTTTACTTCCATATTTGTGATGTTCTGATGAGGCCACTAATGGAGTGAAGTCTGCTTAACTAGTTCAGGTGGACAACTCATGATATGCACCATTCACATATACATACCCTCCCGTGCTCATGTGCCATTTGCTTGATGCCATGCCCCTCTACAATGAGGCGGTCTGTTTAAGCTGCTCATGCCTTGCATCTAGCCCTGTTCTGCTGCTCTGCACTTCAAAAACACTGCCATGCCTGCTATACCATCTCATGTTCATTGCCTCCTTCAATGTACCACCTGTGGGCTCTGAATATTTTGCCAAAGGGGCGGGGTATCCTGTCACTCTCTGCTCTGTTCACATAAGCTCCATAGGCTGCAGGGAGTGACATGATCAGAGCCTAGATGCCAAACATAGTTATCAGTGCAATGTATATATCTGTGCATGCTTTCCATTAACTTTACAAGTGAGGTGGCTGAGTGAAATATTCTTGTACCAAACAGCACAAAGACCCATGTAATTAAATGCAAGTCCTGCAATGACATTAGATTTGATCAAAGATCAACTTAACAGGAAATGATAGGTATAAGGTCATCTGAGCTATATCCACATTACAGGATGTTGGCTGGTGATGACATCATTGCGAATCATACCATGAGGATGATTTGAACGCCACTACCCACACCTCCTGCTGTCATTTCTCCAAGGTCTATGGCTGGTTTTCAAATTGGGTGGCATCCCCCTCCCCCATAACAATCACAACCCCGCCATCTGTAATAGGGGGTCCTAAATCTCTCCCGAGGCTTTGGTGAAGGGGAGTAATGACGGATTGATTACAGCATTGCAGAGTCCTCCCCCTGCCTCCCCTGGCAATGATGGAAATCCACCACGCTTTCTTGCCTCATAGAGGACAAACGGGAGGTAGAGACAACCGAGAAATCTCTTCCTGTCAACTCTGGCCTGTCTGTCAATAAAGTATCTGAAGTGTATCTAAAGCATCTGTAGATGTTTTAATATGCTGTAATTTGTATAATGAGATTCTATGTTGTTATGTTAAAGGGCTACATGTCTCACAAATCAAAATAATATATTCTGCTGGCTTCAGCTAGTTAGCAAGTTCAAGTAGTAGTCTACATATGGGTATAATGTAGTGTGCTAAATCGTTGTTTTTAGCTAACTTGCCCCTGTCAAGAGGGAAGCTAATCTTTGAGACTGCCTTATTAAATTATTTGTATCATTAATATCACTGCACAAACAAGAAATTATGCATTTTCCATAACATGGACATCATCCAAAGTGACAGGCTACCACACAGTCTGTTCCTGTACATCTCAGAGTGTAGCATCTGCCTCAACTTATTGTTCAGCAAGCATGCTTCAGGGCTAGCAAACACAAGTGAACAATGTCCATCCAAAATGTTGTCCTCTTGACTAAAGCCCAAGCTGCAGTGCAGTTCTCCCAAGTTGGACTTAGTTGTCCATTAACACTAGGAAATTATTGATAGGTATAGATAGATGAAATTATGACTGTACCCTTGCTTGCCAATCAAATAAGTGCACACTGCCTCTCAACCTGCCATCAGCTTTATTTTTGGCAAAATGGAAAGAAAGTTTTTTTTTTAAACGGTCGCTATGTTGACTTGGCCACATTTACTGAAGAGCTGCAAGTTGGGGACAGACTTTTTTGTGCTTTGTAAAATATCTGAGGCCTGAGGAACTTTCGTCTAATCCATTATACTGACATCCATCGCTGTTACTGTCAGCCTGCTCTTCGCACAGTTTGCAAGGACTGAGTCTTGCTGTTAACACAGTAGCTGTAATTTTAGTTGGAGTTTTACTTCATCTTAATGTGACTTGACAGCAATGCCTGCGGTTTTTATAGAAAGAAATTACTCATTAAACAGCATGTTTCAATAACCTTGGCAGAGTGAAGCTACTGGTGAGAATAAAGAAGGCATATCTCCTCATTGCTGTATATCGGAAGAGAAGAGCTTTAATTGCTCACAAATATTAATTCCCAGTTCATGTGAGGTGGAATTATTTTTTACATCACATTCCACAGTTCCTGCCCAAAAATGCAATTGATTGTGCATGTCCTCTTTGACCATGAGCAGTCATCAACTTTTGGCAGAGAGATATAAAAGCAGGCTCACAACAGGTCAGGGAAGACTCTGGAGGAAAGCTTTCATCACAGCAGGTTCCTGTATGCTACAGGATTACAGAAGTAGTCATCCATCGCGTTGGACTGAACATGCTGCATTTAGATGATTTTATGCTTCCAAGATGAAATGTCAGAGCTAGCTCTAAGGTATGGGTAACCTTTACTTTTTGAGAATGATGAAAGGGATACAAATGTCCATATTGCACAAAGCCAACAAAGCACACTGTTGACGTCAAGCTAGACATTGTTGTCTCAGGTGAATAACAACTGTTAGATATCTTCATGACTTTGCGATTAGATGTACCATGTTTCCTCAAATAGTGGCCAAGGTCTTTATTTGGCTCAACTGCAGAGATCACCAGGCCTACTGTATATTTGATCATTTCTAATTCCTTCAGCCACAAATCACTGCAGAGGGTGGTGAAAGCGGCACAGCATCACCGGCAACAGACTCCCTGCCATTCAGGACATCTTCCACCAGTGGTGCCTTCAGAAGGCACACATCGTCATCAAGGACCGCAGCCACCCTGCACGCAGACTGTTCTCCTTGTTACCACCTGGTAGACAGTACAGGAGCATGGTTGCACATACCACCTGACTCAAGAACACTTTCTACCACCAGGCCATCAGGTTTCTGAACTCATAATCCAATCACTACTTCACACACTACTTCACTGCTATTTAGTTATTTCCATGTCAGACAGCTCCTGAATCCCAGTGCCGGGCGTCAGGGGCTGCTGGTTCATGCACATTCTCTCTGGCTACTCTACTCCACTCTACTGGACTGTAATACTCAATATTGTTACAGGAATGTTTTTCATAGAAATGCACTATCAACCATGACTGGTGCTGCTTTAACCAGGACTTATACACTCAGTGTGCAATAATGTTAGAACACAATTTATTTATATATCATTGCACTCATTTAAATTCTCTCTATTTTTATTTAAAATTTCTTCTTTTATTATTGCTGAACTGACCTGTTTTTCTCATCCAACACATTTTGTTGTGCTGTTGACCCTGTTAACCCAGATATGACCAATAAAACTCAAACTGAATTCTGTTTGGTAAGTATATTTGTTCATATTTGAGTACAAGCCCTCATTGTTATCTGATCTGCCTCTGGCTTTTGGACTGACTACCCTGCTGAGTGTTTTTTCATCAAGCAAACACACACACACACACACACACACACACACACACACATATCATTTGGGTAAAAGTTATGATTTATTTCCATATGTCAGCAATGTCATGCAGCCACAAGAACAATCTGCGGACAAACACTTGATTAAAATTTTTCTGTTTATGCTTGCTGTGCAGTTTATCATGATATGGTGTTGTGAGTAGAAAGTCTAGGTAAAATGCATCATTTTGGTAGGTCATGAGATCAATAATCAGCCGGTCACTCTATTACAAAATCGATAATTGGAAAACTGATTGGTGTATCCATAATCATCAAATTTTTAATGTATTAGCGGCTATGCATGATATGGATGTTATCCAATTGTAACATTTACAGGGACATACACTGGGGTAAAATGTACTAGAGCTGTGAAGAAATGAACCTGAGCTACCTGAGCAGTATTATTGTAATTATAAGAAGGTAGCTTCAGACCACACACACATACACACACACCCCCTTGCTGATACACAAACATCCATGGGCACACATGTAGGCATGCGCACAGATGCTCACACACATTTTAAGACTGTCAACTTTGTGTCAGTGGCTATGTATCAAAATCTCCCAGCAGCCCTCAGTGTCTGCTCCTGCTCCTGTCTGTGAAGCAATGCATCCTGGGATTACAGGTTTTAATGCTAGGCTGAGACTGATGGCTGGTCTAGACCAATCATCCAAGTCAGAGGGAAAGGAGGAGAAATAAGGTGAGAGAAAGAGAGAAAGCAAGAGAGAGAGGTAAGTGGAACAAGGGAGGCTTGACAGAAGGAGAAAGGAGGAAGAGGAGGAGGAAGAGGAGGCTTGAGTAAAGAAGAGAGAGCAGCCTGCGGCACTGTGTGGGGACTGCTGTCATCATTATTAAAATGCAATGCAAATTTCATACTTCCAACTGATCCCACATTTCGCTGGAAATGGAACTTTGAATCTGGGCAGGAACAATATGAGGGAGGCGAAAAAGGAAAAAACATCAAAAGAGAATGAATCCAATCAAAACAGAGCCAATGACACAGAACAGGCCTTATCTTAGAAACCGGGCCAAAATGTTTCTCGCTGACGAATTCACTTTAGCTTCCAATTCCCATCTCTCCCCTCGCATGCAATGTCGATTCCCCGTGCCGAGGGGCACTATAATTGGACTTGGCCATTCAGGCCTGAAAATCAATTCCATCAATATGTGAAATAACCCTCGCATCTTTTCTCCAGGGTTTAGATTATCCACCGCCACTCTGGACTCATCTGCACTCTACCACTTGGTACTGCTCTGCTCTTTTAATACAGGGCAGTGAACCTCAATGTGACTGGCAGCAAGCAGGGTCATGAATCTCTGTACATGAGAACTGTACGAGTATTCCATGTGAACATTGCTTTAGATAATAGTCACACAGTCACTGAGCCTCATCACGATACCATACCCAGATTAACAACAGTGAGAACACTGACCAGTTTTACTACTGTTTGATTCAATACGATTATACAGCTATGATCACACAATGTGGATGTAACGCATACAGTTATTACACATAAAAAACATTTGTGGCGCAGTCTTAAAAAAACTGAATAACTAAGCAGCTTTCATGGAAGACATCCCTTTTCATTCCCAATTGGTACATTTCCATACATGCAATAATTTCACTGAATCATTATTATCAGCCATGTAAAGACAGAGGGTAATATTCTGTTTTCCAAGGTAACTGAAGGACTCCATTACAGGGTATGAAAAGTTCATGGAAACAGAATCACCTGAACAAGACCTTGACCAGAGAGTGAACAATAGCCGGGCTACTCCCTCCATAGTAGAGCTTTGATCGGGCCCGTCCTGACCTGACCTACAACTGCACTGGGCCCGAGCCCGATGCGTCTTTTCTTTTTTCTTTTCTTTCTATGTCCACGTCTTTCAGGGCGGCGCTGCTGTACTGCTGGATAGATATTATTCTGTTACTTTCCCATGCACTGTCTGTCATTCAAAGCTCAAACTCTAATTCAGAGTTGCTTTTGACTAACACATGTGTTCAGAAGAATTACATGCATGATCATATTGAATAGCTCTTCCTAATTTCATGTGGCAAAGGACTCTCAAGTGGACTCAGCGACTCTCATAAAGCTGACATTTAGACTGGTGAGAAAAACACATGGAGGGAATAAACATCACACTTTGTGCATTACAGAAAAATTTAATGACAGAAATCTGTTCCGTGTGGGCCAGGTCTGGTGGTAAAAACATAATTAACAAAAGAAATTAAATAAATAAATAAATAAAGAACAAACAAGTGCTATAAACAAAAACAAAGCTAAAACATAGGCTACACATTAGGAAGGGAGGGGAGCTCACGTGCACATGCACTGTGGTATAACACTAATTTGTCTTGGATGTTACCATGAGACCGACCCGAGACCGAGACCATGAGACCATGAGACCATGAGACCGATCCAATCTGGAACCGAGGAAATTTGGGCCCGATCCGACTCATCAGGCCGGGCTGGTTTCAGGTCCGGGCAGAGAATCAAACATCTAAAACATAGCCAGTGTAGACCTGCTGTAGGACCAACAAACAAAAAAAAAACAGCAATCAGGTTTTGCTGGAGCCAGTATTTCCACTCAGTAAAGGCAGCATCTCTGGTGCTCCATCATCAAAACGCACATTGTAGAATAAACCCTAGGCAGTCTGCATGTGGGTCAACCCTTTGATGTGATCTAGGTTGGGGTTAGCACACTGCTTAAATCTGTCTTGATTTGGCTCGAGCTGCCTCAGATTTTAGCAGACACGCATTTATGAAACGAGTCAAAAAAACATGGAAATATATTACACATACAGATTTTTTTCTGCGGTTTCCATCAATACATGTGCTTCTTTCTCGTGTGTGAAGTGGTGATTGATATAGTAAATCACTAAAGAGGCCAATGCATTTTGCAGACTTGTGTCTAAGCACAGCATCATCAAATGCAAATAATGCATGAAAAGTGAGAGAAATACATTTTCCCACTTGGAAAGGATTAAGTGGAGGAGATACGACTACAAATAGGGACTATTTTGTGAGGTGGAAAGTGAGGGTGTGGAGGTGGTGTGGGCGATGGGTGGAAATTACCTTCAAGTGTAATGCTCCAGGTTATATTCAACTCCATTCAACTTCCATTTTCAACAAAAAAAAAATTCTCATTTAGCCATGACTAAAACTTTATCCTGAGGAAAAACACTAGTGGGCATTAACCTGAACTTTTTTTTTTTTTACCTGCCTACTTACCTGAACCTAAACACTAGCTAACCTTTCTCGCATGATGACCACGTGAAAAATCCTGTTCAATTCATGCTATGCATTTCTACTGTTACAGCTGATTAACTAAATGTACACTAATGTACATGGCAAAAATACTAATACTAAACTGTCTGCTGCCCGGCAGTTTTTTGTTTGATTCGACATTCATTGGAGGAATCAGCACCCAGTTTAAGCTAGAGTGCAGCATATGTGCTGCTTCATTCATTTATGATATTTGAGATAAAGTAGACGCCAAACATAATGGGCCCATGTTGTGTCACAGCTTGACATCCTACTCAGACGGGAGCTCCAGGCACCCTTGGGTCCCCCAGGGCCTGAAAGACAGACTAGCATCTCTGTGGGGGAGAGACATGGAGGAAGTGGTGGGTGTGACAGATAGGTGGACCATATTCAACATTAATTAGTCACATTACTCTGTTAGTCATAGGTCTCTCGAGCCAAATAGACAGCTAGCTTCCTCCTCTGAGACTAACACACACATACATAGACATGCAACTTTCTCTTACTATGCTAATGAGGACCTTCTATTGACTACATTCTTTTCTTAAAAAAGAAAAGTGTTGCACACTCTGGCTCCATATGCATACTGTTTTACTGGAAAGCTGACGGCCAGCTGAAATGCTATATCCTCACAGTTTGGCTGTGTGTGGCTGAACTACTGCAACTCGTGCTCCAGGACACACAGCAAACACATAGAAAGCAGCTCATCCTGTACAATAAAGCCACTTCCACTGCAATGGTGTCATTTTTCTCATTATGCTATCAAAATGATATGTTGAAGTAAATATTGTACGCATAGGGGCTTTAATTCAGAGTTCATAGCATGAATTGATGCCTGGTAATTATTACATAATAGCAAACGCTTATACGTTCAAGTTCAAGTTCGTATTTATTTAGAGCCCAAAATCACTGTACACAGTCTCAAAGGGCTTTACAGGCCCACAGTTTACAAGAAACAGAATAGGACGACACCCCCTGATTTAATCCTCATATCAGGCAAGAAAAAACTCCCCAAAAAATGAATGCTTAAGTATGACTTCAAACATTTATTAATGTTGCAGCATCAATTTCTGATCTTCAGTTTATATATTAAATCACGCATTGATTAATGATAATTCATGCATTAAATAAAATAATTCAAGCAGTCTTAAAAGAAAATGTTAATCCTAATCCTAATCTTAACCTTAAACCCAAATCCTAATCCTGAACTGACAAAATGTCACTACTCT
>OMLF01011830.1:0-12897 GCA_900302615.1 Holocentrus rufus
CAAAGCACATCATATCCCTTAATGGCAGATTGCACGGGTACTGGGGGTTTCAAAAAGTGTTTTTCAAGGCACCGGTTTCATCTGCCAGCTGGCACAATTATTGTTTATTCCAAACAACTGGTTTTGCAAACTCAAAAGCTATCTTGGGGATATTGATGGAGTTCTAAGATATTTCCTAGAATTTTTCTCCATCATTAAGATACCTTTACTCACTTATTTAACCATTTCTTTCAATGACTTGAGAGCAATGAGATTAATGAGAGCATTAATCAGGATGCTGTTGCCACTGCTTTCCATCTATCTTCCTCTCTTTCTTCTCTCCTATCTACCTTTCTTGCTTTTACTACATTTACATTTTAGGCAATTAGCAAAAGCTCATACCTGCAGCTCCCGACCATGTGACAGCAGAATAACCTTAAAGGGACTTTTTGACAAATTGGCTGATGTCTGGCAAAAGATTGTTAGCAGCTTTAGTTCTTTGTGTCCAGTTTTAATTTAGCTTCATCGCTGATTATCAGTACGAGAAATACAAAGTCAGTACACTTGGCCTTGTGGAGGAAATTATTTTCAAGAGGTAAAAAGCTTCTTTGAATCTGAGTTGAACTCCATTTTTGAGTACAAGACACACAGTCTGCTCATCAGCAAGTTAGTTGGAGCCGAGATGTCTTCATTTTAGAAGATCAAGGATGCATGTGTCATAAAGGTGATAAACCTTGAAAAATTATTTTTAAACCATTATTACAGTTTTTAATGAGAAAGAAAAATCATGAATTTTCATGATCTGCAGCTGACTCATTTCAGGAGATCAATCACTCGGTAAACCTAAACTCTGCTTTCATGATTTTATTTCACAGACAAAACATACCTACTCTTAAAGAATTATAAATAAAGTTGTTTCTCCCAAAAATTACTCATCAAGCACCAAAATGTCAAATAACTATCAAGTGTTGTTTTTTTGTTGTTGTTGTTTGTGTGGTACCTTCCATCTCCTCTCAGCTGTTAATTGCTCACTGTCCAGATCCTCGACAGCCTGTGTTTTAGTCATGTTTTTGTGACATAATATTAAGATGATAAGAGGTTGTTTCTTTTAAATTGTATTTATTCCTTTGCATTCATGCGTGACGATCTTTACAAGCTGCTGAAAATGATTTGTCTCTCCCTGCGTTACCAGATCGTCCACAGAACAGCAGTACCCAGTGCCTTAGCAGTGGACTGGATCGGCAAGAATCTGTACTGGTGTGATGTGGAGCGGAAAACCCTGGAAGTGTCCAAAGCCAACGGCCTCTATCCCACGGTCCTGATCAGTTCTGGCCTCAGGAACCCCACTGACCTGGCCCTGGACCCCCAGACTGGGTAGGCGTGTTGACCTTACTCTGATGTTAACCACGGTGCATGTCTGTATTTTATCTCTCAAAAAGAACTGGCTGCTATTAATGTCGAAGTCACAAATTGGTTTCATTTCAGAAGAGCTACTCCTTTAGACATCAGACCTGGAAACTGTTTCAGTCCAGCTCTGTCAGAGATCAGGCTCAGCTGGTCATTGATTTTTCACGTAGCTCATGTTTGCTCACCCTTTTGCATAGCTTGTTGAACTGTACATGACTTCTAACCAGGTATGTGTTCTGGGTGGACTGCTGCGAGTCCCCTCACATCGGGCGTATTGGCATGGACGGCCGAGGGCAGGCGGTTATCATTGACACTGAGATCTATAGCCCCACTGCTCTCACTATCGATTACACCAACCAGAGGCTCTACTGGGCAGACGACAACCACATCCTGTTTGCCAATATGGATGGCACCCAAAGACACAAAGGTGAGACTAAACTGGTGTCGGCACTGACAGACTCAAATTATGACTCAGCTGCTGAATATTTTTCAGACCGGTGGACACTTATGGTCAACGCTTCAGAGGCAGAAACACTTCACAACATACAAAAAGCTATATTAGCCCCAAAATCTGGTTATCTGTAAACGATTAATACCGAGTTAAATTGTAATTGCTGCTGCCGCTTTGCACAAATAGGAGCAAAACCTGGCAACTGATTTCAAACTTGAACTAAAACTCCCCTGGGCTGCCCGTTGCCGTTTGTCCCTCTCCAGTTTCCTACGATCACATCCAAGGGGTGATGGCTCTGACCTTGTTTGAGGACTTTGTCTACTGGACAGATGGGAAGTCCAAATCACTACGACGGGCTCACAAGACAACCGGGGCTCAGGGGATTGAGCTCCTCAACTCCTGGCAGGCCATTAAATCCATCAAGGTCTACCATTCCCTGCGCCAGCCCGAAGGTAGGAAGTCCATCTGGCACCCGTGTTCAATTTCACCGCCCCACACAGAGCAGCGGTTACAGGTCTCCTTTACAGTATTAAGAAGGAAATGGTCTGTGTAATACAGTTTGGTCTCCCACGTGTGTTTTCCAACTTGTCTTTCTGTGTAGTGCCCAAGCACCAGTGTCAGGTTGCAAATGGCGGATGCAGCCACCTGTGTCTCTTGTCCCCTGGCGGCGACCACAAGTGTGCCTGTCCCACTAATTTCTACCTGGCCGCCGACAACAAGACCTGTCTCTCCAACTGCACCTCCAGTCAGGTCAGCTACATTCCTCCTCCCTCCGTTTTCTCAGCTGTTATTTTAACCACGATGCTTCATTTCCACCCACATCACCACCTTCCCCCTAAAGGCAAATCACTTGTTTCACGGTGTTTTCCTTTTGTTTATCTGCTCTGGCATGCTACGCTCCTGTGAGACAGCTCCCACGAAAGTTGTGGCTTTTTGATTTCTGCTTTGAAGAGTGCTGAAGTTACAGCGCAGAATTCAAGCGTTCACGTTGACTTTGAATTTTGTGTCGTTAATTTCTGGCGGCCGCGATAGTTTCGCTGTGGGACAGATGAGTGCATCCCGTTCTGGTGGAAGTGCGACACGGTGGATGACTGCGGGGACGGGTCGGACGAGCCCGCTGACTGCCGTGAGTGCCGTCTTACTCCAAGGTTGTCATTAAAATGCTCGCATAGCAAATGAAGTCAAGTCCTATTTTAGTGAGTACCAAGGGATATTATAATTGAATTGAAACCTGAAAGGAGAGAGAAAGAGACAGTTCTGTCTTTTCTGCTCTTCACTTGCCTGTTTTTCAGGTATTAAACAGGTATTGCTGCTCTTTTCCTGTCTCAGAGAAGACTGTCCATGGACTTTTATATCCTCTGTGTTACAAGTGCATCAAAGTAAGGTGTAACTTTCCTCTGAACAGCGGAATTCAAATGTCAGCCCGGGCGTTTCCAGTGTGGCACCGGCCTCTGTGCTCTTCCTCCCTTCATCTGTGATGGAGAGAACGACTGCGGAGACAACTCAGATGAAGCCAACTGTGGTAAGGGACAGCTGCTTCTCTTTAAAGTGATAATCTGCATTACTGTTGATGTTTTTGATTTTGTTGACATGTGGAGTTAGCATTGTTTCTGTGTTGTTGCTGCACTGTGCTCTGCTTTCTGTAGGTGGCGCTCTTCGCCTTGTCTGTGCAGCATGGTGGCTATCGCTGCTCATGCTAACTATGCGGTTCTTCTTTTCCTTTTTTTTTATTAACAAATAAATCGAAAACGCAAAACACATCACTTCCTGTGTAGCAGGAAAGAGTGTTTAGAGCAGTGGAAAAAACTTTCACAAAGTGGATTTAAGTTGAAGTAATATTATGTGATCAGTGAAACAGCAGCAAAACAGAATGTATTTTATGAAAATGTTACAGATTATGAGAAATGAACACATGAAGTAATATGCCGGTGCACATAACATCTTATTAAAAAAGGTGTGAAACACTGTTCCTTCTCATAATAATAGATAAATAAAGAGATGATATAGCTTTAGGTCTATTTGGTTGGATTATGAAACCTCAAAAATATCGGTTCTGTCCACCAACAGAAAAGGTAATCAAGATAATAGCAGCAGAATCACCATCTTACAATTTTGAGTTGAAAAGACACAAAAGGCATAAAAATTCACAGAAGATAAATTCACAGATACTCATCAGACCCTCTGTATTTTTCTTTCTTTCTTTCCGTTATCTTTTTTTTCTCCCTCAGTTCTCTTGGATGTTTTGTGTGCACTCATAGCCTTGCTTATTGGTTTGAACTCCCAGTGCACCTGTCCACGTTCTCTTTCAGAGACATACATCTGTCTGTCGGGCCAGTTCAAGTGCACCAGGAAGCAGAAATGTATCCCTCTAAACCTGCGCTGCAACGGTCAGGACGACTGCGGCGACGGAGAGGACGAGACAGACTGCCGTGAGGCTCTTCACTTTTTCTTTCAGACCCATTGTCATAGAAATGTCTTTACCGTGCTTTTCCACTTGGCAGCTTAGGGATTTATCCCCTTTTAGATGGCCATGTTCCAGTGACTCAGCAAAGCCAGAGATGGAATTATTATTTAAAGTTTTTTTTCTTTTACTTGGAATCAAATGGGTTAAGATAAATCACCTTAAGAGACTTTATTTGACTTGGTGAATCTTTTTCAGAGCATGGACACACTGTTGTATATGGAGCTTGTAACAATACATTGTTGTGATTAAGTATTCCAAAGGCAGCCCTGGTTATAGCCTGTTCCTGTGAAAAGGGATTAGATATCATTGAATCACAGAGAGGATGAGAACAGAATTCCTCTGCCATGATGTAACTCTAACTATCAGAATATCACAGTTCAGACAAGTGTTTCAAAAAGCCGTATTTGTCTTGCGTGTGATTGCAAGAGAGAGCAAAGGGAGGCGGGGGGAAAGAGAGGAACTGAAAAACCAGATTTGTCTAAGCTTTAATTAAGGTGAAGGCTAATTACTTCACCCCTTCTCAAACTTACAGCGTGATTGGACGTGGTTCTGAATGCGTTTCTTTTTGTGGCAACGCTGCACCACTGAAATTCAAATGTTTTCTGTAACACTGTGAGGTTTCACTCCAAGCTTTTGCTGCGTTGATGCTACTTTTCTGTTGTATGCAGAAAGGTTGCAATGATATGAGATTTTCACAGGACGATAACTTTCTCCCAAAATATCATGGCTTCACAGTATTACGGTATTACACTATTATTATTATTATTATTGTTGTTGTTGTTGTTGTTGTTGTTGTCATTGTTATTGTTATCAGTTACAATGACCCTTTAAGGAATGAAAACGTGATTTTAATGCTTTATTATAATTTCACAAAATAATGTCCTGACAGACATGAACCAGACCGTCTTGACTGTTTTTAGATCTTGAAATCTCAGCAGCCTTTGAACTTACAGTCGGCCGATCAGATACATTATGTTCATTTTGTGCAAAGAGACTGTGAAAATATTATTAAATTGTACCTTTAAATTTCGTAAAAATCTATATTAAAAAGCCTGTGAAAGACATTGAATTTAAATCTTTGATCCCTGCAGCCACCTCAGATTCTCATCAGTGTATTTTCCCCTGATTGTCCAGGCTTTTGAGTTATCCCCTTCAAATCCAGATTTGAACCCGGCTGATTCCATGCCTTGTCTCTTACCCTCCACACACTCCTCCTCTCTCTCTCTCCCCTCAGCGGAAAGCACTTGTTCCCCGGAGCAGTTCCAGTGTAAGGCCTCCATGCACTGCATCTCCAAACTCTGGGTCTGTGATGAGGACCCGGACTGCGCAGACGGGTCGGATGAGGCTAATTGTGGTGAGCTGCGGAAATCCACTTAATCATAAATCACACCACTCCACTTGTTTTTCAGTTTCAGGGGCCTGGGCGGAGAATCTGATTAGGAAATGAATTAATTTTACACTTGGGTTCACTCTGGTCTGACTCACTCCCTCTCTCCACTCGTTTTCGCTTCGTCTCTGATTGTGCTGAGGAGGCCGGCCTGAAGGACAGCTATCCATAGTCAGAAAGACTTCAGGGATGTGACCTTCCAGCTATACCAGCGGTGCTGGTCATTCACTTTTATCAGCATTTTACTCATTCCAGCCTTTAATCCTCCCCTCACGCATTCTGTCTCTCGACACAAACACAAACACAATAGTTGAGTTTCTTCTCACTATAACAAGTTTTAGGTCAAAGCCATTTTTGTGGAAGCAGGTAAACAACCTTGAGTACTCTTTCTGCCTCAGAAGAAATCAAAGCTCTGCACCACAATATTATATTTGCTTGTCTCGCCTCTGAAGTCAGCCAGCGTGTTTCAGTGAAGTGTACTTCACTGTAAATGCAGAGCTCAGTAATATTCAGCAAATAAAAAAATAAACAGGTGAACTGATTTCACTCTCCTGTTGTGCAATAATGAATTGGACAAGCAGCAGATAAATCGGAGGCATTGATCTTTTTTTAGTAAGATATTGTTTATTTCCTCCCCGTTTCATCCCAACGGCAATTATCCTGGCTCGATGGAACCGCTACTCCCTTTTGAGGTTATCAATCAGAGATCAAATATGTTCTCACTTAAGAAAATGGTAGCAAGCTGCCAGCTATTCTTCGGCCATATTGTGTACGCTGTAGTTATTTAAACTTTTTATCTCTAGATCTGTTGTCAGATGGACTTGATAAAATGAAAATGGGCACCATGAAATATCTGAAAGCGACGCAGCAGTTCAGCACTTGTGTTCTGGAGTACTGATGATATTAGTCACATTTCCCTTTTTTGCTTGTTTCTACTGATACGATGCCCACACGTTTTTAATCAAGCTTTTCATTTATGCAGACGGCTGAAACAAGCTTTGTTTTGTATCGTACTTTCAACCCGGAGAGATGAAAAGTTTTAAAGCTGCAATATGCAACTGATGTGTATAGTTAGTCCCTCCCTCCTGCCTCCCAGTTGGTCAAAATGCTGCTGCAGCACACGTCAGTCACTTTGATGAGCTGCTATCTAACCTGAGGCAGAGGTGAAGAACATCTCTAAAGCCTCCACATCCAATGAAGAAGCAGGAGTTAAGCTGTAATTAAAAAATTACAATGCTAACAACGTCTTACTGATTTCTTGTATTGTTTTTGTCGGTATAGTCTCGTTCCCGGGCTCTCTCCTCTGTACAGAGAAGAAAAGCCTGAAAGAACGTCCCTGATTACTGTGGGAAAAGGGAGGCAGCTAATAAGACCCGCCCACGGTCTCTCATTGCTCTCTCCAGCTGTCCATCCAAATTGGAACAGCAAAGCTCAACTTGTTAATGGTGATTTGTACAAGCTGCTTCAACAGCGTGATTGAAAATTGTGCCGACCGCTCGTTTTTTGTCTTTCCCTGAGCCAAAAGGGGAAGGCGAAACCTAAAAATGATCTTGATTCAGCGGCTCTGTGGTCACTAGGCCAAAACCAGCTCCACCACTGGACCCGCCCACAGACAACTGGAAACTCCCCAAAATGTCCCAATGATAACTGTCAGTGATTTAGCATCACAGACACAGACTGATAATGTACAAATATATATCCTATCAGTCTATCAGTTGTTTTTAGGTTTAAAGGGTACATGTGCTATTTGTGTGTGTGTGTGTGTGTGTGTGTGTGTGTGTGTGTGTATTCAGGCATGTAAGTGAAGGGGTAAGATGTTAAATTGGTTATCAGCACGTGTACCTTCATGCAGCAGGCATTATTTGATAAACATGACAGGAGGAAAACAGCTCCTTTGCTGTAGTTTCTTGCCTTCAGCCTCCTCTCAATAAATGTCTCCATTATCAGTCAATTTCATGTGGAGTTTTTGTTCTATTGTGTTTTTTTTTAGATGTATATCTCAACTTAATATCAAGTGACTCCCAAAGACCCCGATGTCAAATTTAGTACATTTTTATCCCAGTTATACTTCATGTAGCTTATTGATGTTTGATTTTAGCACTTCAAACAATATTATCAGCTGTGCTTGTCAGTGTCTGCATCTCAGAAATTATCAGCCAGAAAGTTGTCAGCACTTAAAGAGCGCACAAAAAAAAAGGTAATGCTAATTTTATGTCAGCTTATTTTTCACTTTCAATTACCACAGCCTTTCAAGGAAGTTTTGCTTGTTAAGTTGGCAATGTAATGAGCTCAGACTTAGCAAGGAAATATTGCCTTTTGCTCTGTCACGTCTTTTATATGCTGTAAGTGACTGAGCAGCTTCCTAATGAATTGCTGCCTTGTGTCCTCTGCTCCTGCGCTCAGCCATCCCTCCTGATTCTCTCCTCCTGCTGTCATGTTGGAAAGAGATCCAGGCAGAACCTGCCACCTTCCTCTTTTGATGCATCTCTTCCCTAACTGATAACAGCATTACCTTGGCCATTATCCTCGACAACGTCTGCACTGAAACTGCGCTGACTTTTTAAAAGGAAGATCTTAGCTTGACTTTGAAAAGCCATTCAGAGGAATTTGGATAGAAGTATCGCTGGAGCAAATATCAAAGCGTTGGTTCTTTTTCAAAGAAATGCAGAGATTTTGAATAATTCTCACTCTAATGACCATCAATATTTAACACTAGAAAGCCCAAGCTATCACTTCACAGCCGTTTTTAATTTCAGAATTGAAATATCTCAGCTTTAAAAAAATGCACATCTCAGCCCTCCACGACTTTTCATATATCAGCTTTATGTGCCAGAGTCGCTACATTTTCAAAATCATCTAAGCTTATGTTATTTATGATTATATTTACCACATTTTGTCAGGGCAGTTTGAATTGATGGCAGCTTTTGCAGCTTGTTCACATGGAAATGGACCAGACATCTGGCTCATTCACACAGCGAAAACAAAACAGTTTCAGCTGATGTGAAAGGCGACAGCAAGCGAGAAAAAAAAACAAAAAAAAACAGGCAGTGATGTTTTCCAGCCATCTTAGCTTTCGTCAGAATGTGAAAACCAGAGAGCACTACAATTGTGGCTTATGTTGTAGACAGCAAACTTGGAATATATGATTTGGAATATTAATAATTTAAACAGGCATTTTGAATAATTCCATCTGTAATGACTCAATGCTTAATGGTAATGACAGCAGTGCAGTGAACAGTGTTACAGCGCAGCAGCTAAGCTGTTCCAGTCGTCTGGAGAAGATGCTATAAACAATACTTCACTGTCACGTCCTCCGTTGGTATTTTTGTGTTTGTTTGCAGTGACAGGGCACTGCTGTCCCGTCAGGGCCCAGAGGAATGCAACACACTTTGGTCTGGGGATCAAGAATTACCTTACAACACCAAAATCTTACACTTCAGCATTTGTTCTGTTCTCAAATTCTGTTGGATGTTTTTTTAAAAAAAAAAAAAAAAAGTTACATTTTGCCAACTTCGTGTCGCATATTCTGTTGAGGATCATTGGTAGCGCAGTCAGGTATTTCATCTTACGGTGTGTTAGCCTCTGGAGTGCATACTGTGTTTTGAACTCAGTGTCAGACTTGCTCAGGGAAACCCTGAGGAAATGATGATTACACGTAGAAAATATGATAGCTAGCACACTATTAATATTCATGCTCTTTGAAGCCATTTTCATCTGCGTGTTTGTTTGCTCCTGATGAAAAAGATGAAAAGACCTGCGGACCTCATGAATTCCGCTGCGAGAATAACAACTGCATCCCCGACCACTGGAGGTGTGACAGCCAGAACGACTGTGGAGACAACTCAGACGAGCAGAACTGCAGTGAGTACCTGACTCCTTCACTTTCTGTCAGCTCACTTGGTTCGTTTATAGACACACTTGACATTCTACATGCACTTAGGTAGTGAGCAATTGGACCTCTTTGAAGATGCCTGACTTTCTACCCAACCCCCCACCCACCCACACACACATGCACACACACACACACACACACGGGTCTGTATACAATGGCTATCGCTATCACAGGAAGCCAAGCTCTCTTTCAAATGTACACTATCTGCACTGTTTATCTGTTTATTTGACAAAAAGCAGCCTCCCGAGCGTCTGATATCATCTCTTTTCTGTAATTTCCTTCCCTTTTCCCTCTTTTGTTTACATATTCATCATCACTTTTAGAGCAAAACTTTATTTGCATATCAAATGGTGATGTTAGCCCAGCAAGTGCATCCTTCATATATTTTGCACATACACGTTTGCATAGGTATGTCTGGGTGTCTTTGTATGCTTGTACATGCATATGTGTGCGCATACTGTATGTGATTTTGCTGAGTGTGCATCATTTGTGTGATTTATTGGGTGCTTATTCCCCACACCTATTAATGTCACTTAAAATGCAAATAAAGGCCAGTCAAGTGTTGGATGGTGGAGAATTAAGCAGGTGGGCCAGCAGACAGTGGAGAGGCTGCAAATCAGATACTGCTGCAATGCCTGCTGGGAGTCTCCGTCGCAGCACAGCTCATAACACACACCCTGCGTTAGCTAACAGTCCATGATAACAAGAGGAGGGCCCAGGCACTGGATCTGATGCAGCTGTTTAAATACGTCCTAATATTGTCCTCAGGGACGCAGACTTGCTTTAAATGGGTGCAATGGTAGTTGCCAGTTTTTTGGCTTTAGGGAGGATGCTGTCCCCTCCGTTGTGAGAGCAGCTATGAATGTATTTACATCCTGAGCAGCCTTGCCAGTTACTCCTCTTCCAATACAAAATGACTCTAATTAGCTAGCAAATTGTTATTGCCAAGGCATTAGCATTTGATTCTAAACACAGAGCTTCTGGCTAATAAAAGCATCTAGGGCTTTCTGGTTGCTGTGTATTGCACTGGAAGCAGAATCAGCTTGGCATGATTTTGTATCTTTTTTTGTGTGTGTGTTTGTTTTTGTTTTTTTCCCCAACTCAGAGCCCGTCACCTGTAACCACAAAGACTTTGCCTGTGCTAATGGCGACTGCATCTCCTCCCGCTTCCGCTGCGATGGAGACTATGATTGTTTGGATAATTCAGACGAGGTCAGTGCTTGAGAAATGTGGAAACGACACTCTTGTATTGATTTTTCCCTCTGAATGTTCTGCGACAATATTCTGGTATTTCAATACAGCTATTGTTTGCTTTCTTTTTGCTGCATTGTAAGTATGTGTTCTTTGGAAGTTTCCTTTTCACAGTTCAGTAACTTTTAATCCACACTATGAGCACTCGAAAACGAAATCATAAGAGATGATAACTCTACCAGCAGAAATAACTGTAACAACACTCACTAAATCACAGAAAATTGAATATGTAACAGGAGTGTAGCTGAGTACCATATTCAGGAGAGCAGGGAAATGTTTTTTGTACAACTGTTTATTACACCCGAATATTTCCAATATTAATTGTTTCCAAAAAAGCAAGTCAGCAGTCCTCATCCCTGTGGGCGGGACGGGTTCATTTGTGCTCAGAGAGAGAGAGAGAGAGAGAGAGAGAGAGAGAGAGAGAGGAAGAGAGGGAGAGAGAGAGAGATTTGTCTGGGTTCAGTCTGGGTTTTGTTTCACGGAGACTGGAGAGGAGAAACAGAGCGTTTCTTAAAGCTAAATTAACCATGTGATGTTGTTTACTGCTTTGCCACTGGTTTGTTTGTTTGTTTATCATTTATAAATATGGAAGGGCACTTTAAGTTGTTGCTGTTGACGTTTAATATACCACATCTTGTTCAGCCTCCCCCAGTTAGTGGCAGGCTGAGAGTCAAGATTCATGAACTTCATATGAGCAGATATTAGTTGAGTTTGTGTATATGAGTTTAGTTTTTTGGTTTGAGTTTGGATTAGGAGCTGAAAAGCCAATGTCAATTCTAAAATGATTTTCCTTGTGTTGTAACTGTTCTTAATCATTATAGTAGTTGACTGAAGTACAATTACTTGAACACTTTAATATCCTAAAAATATCGATTTAAAAATAAAAATAAATAAATAATTGTTTTTCAAACGTTTTCTGCCTGCTTCTGATCAAACGCCTATATCCACTTTAATCTGAATACAAATACAAATAGGATTAATTTTGCTGTCTCCATAAATACAGATACAAATACAAATAGTGGCCTCTCTGCACATCTCTAATATATAAGATTTGGTTCACAAAAACTTTGTTTGGTGCATGAAAATGAGCTGCTGAAACCATTTCTCAAAACTTTCTTAGACTTTCTGAAGGGCCACACAGAAACACCTCATCATGAACATGTCTGCCCATTGTACTGTATCTGACTTCATATGAATGCAACATTAGGCTTCCACCTGTCTACACCCAAGGACTCTGCCTCGTTGTTTAGTCATCCATCTCTCAAAACAGAAGCACTTTGATTTTAATCACTGCGGATTTCTCTCCCTGCTCCATACGGACACACACTTCAACCTACTCTCTCTTTTTACCCTTCAAGTCTGTCTTTTTTCCTACCTACGCGCGTAAGCACCACTTAATACCCACTGCATAGGCTTTTAAACCATTTAATATCAGTAATTTGGTGTACTTTCAGACAATAGCTAAGAATAATCCCGTCTTTCCACAGTTACCTTGTGAAAAATGTTTTCCTTTGTTTTCAATTATACATGCTAATCATGGACCAGACGAGAGAACATTCCTATTTATAGTTTAATATCTCCTTTAACATTTAATATTTGCACATGCTGCCAACATGCTGTGGTGCAGACCATGGGTCAGAGATCTTTACTGCTGGTCACAGAGCTTAATTACCACTAACATGGTTGAGTTTGCAGCCCAAGTGCAGATTAAGTAATCCAACTGGAACTTAACCTGGAATTGAATGGTGGTTTTATTACTTGGACTGTGATAAATCTCATTCTAAACTAGATGTAGTTGTTTACATTTACCTGCAGATTATTGTCTTACATTGAAAACATCACTGCGATGAGTTGTGTGATGAACTGCCCATATTATTTTACTTTTGAAACTACTAATCTTTATTCCCACCAGCTATACAAAGAATGTTCATTGCATACATAAAAATGCCTTAAAATTTCAGTGTGTAAAGCTTAAAAATTAGCATTATAATTTTCTAACTGTATATACCGAACTGAACCAATGATGTGGAAAAGAATAGTATTTTCTCTCTTGAAGTTTGAAAGGA
>OMLF01011837.1:0-13437 GCA_900302615.1 Holocentrus rufus
AGTGCTGTGGTCTCTGCTCAGGTGTGTGACCCAGGGCTCAGCTGGGTCCTACACACATGTCTTCATGCCTCACTGCAGAGAACAGCAACATCAAAATTCACGGCCTATATTTCAGGTCTGAGCTTGAAAGGTGATTAAAATTTTGAAGTTCATGTGAAACAACTCATCAACTGGTGTGTTGTGCACTGCAGCCGTTTCAGTTCTGTCTCGTACGTTAATACAACTCTGCTCTACATCCAGACAAAAATGAAGTACAGTGGAGAGTACAAGATGAAATATATTAACATGGCACTAAAAAAATGGAGGCCGGACTGAGCATGGTAAATTGAGTAATAAAGGAACTGGCATCAAAGGATTTTCAAGATTTTACTACATCTGTGAGAGACAGGAATATGGCCAGTTTACTTACATTTCAAATACACTTCTTAATAGAAAATAAAATTCCATTGCTTTTTAACAGGTTGACTGTCTACCGTCTTACTATTAAGTTCAATTCAATTTTAAAGAGAATCTGTCCCATGAATTTCTTCAGATGACAATGAATTGTCCTCAAATTTGAGTTTCACTCATTGAATCTGAATCGCATATTTACACAAAATACTAAGTATTAAGAAGTTGCCACTAAAGAACGTCATCACGTTTGGCTTCGCCTGTACAGTTCTGATGGTTTCATTAAAATAAGCAATTCTCTCAACAATCCCTAATAGGAAAATATACAGCACGTTGTCTCTTCTTCACAATTCAGCTGAATCAAGTCAGAGATGGAGCTTTTATAAAAGCATAGTACTTAAAAACAAGGGGAGAAGGGTTTTAATGTCTGGTAAATTAAGAAATTTAAACCTCCAGTCTTAGAAATCCCTCTTTGGTAAATGAATTACTTCCTCAAGGAACGGCTTCAGATTGTTACATGTAGTGGACATTTAAATAATGGATGAGAAAGATTGAGAAGGCAAAGTAAAGTATGTTAGTAAACCCTAAATCATATAAATGGTTCAGGCATTGATGTTGGCATTCATAGTCTCAAACACAGAGGTGAAGTGTGTTAATTTGCCAGAACTCAAAGAAGTGCTTTAGATCTCTCAGTGGCTCAACCTTATTGCTTGATTCCTTAACAGTATAATTTTGAAGGATATTTCTCCCAACAGAAAGGTAATTATGTCCCATAGTTCGGGAGCCATTCTGACTTATAACTTATTATTGACCATGTATGATCACACAAAAAACATTTCTAATGTGAACTGAATTCCCTGATGACACTTCAGACTCCTTAATTCTCCCATGTGGTGTGTTTGCATGTGTGTGTCTGTGCCTCTAAGGTTTAGGGTGTACAACAGCCTAGGTGGGGGTCTTGAAAAGGGAGGATGTGGGTGGCGAAGAGCTCTACGGGGGTCGAGGACTCGAGCGCGACAGGGAACAAGACCACAGTATTCTTTGAAAACAGGAGATCTTTGGGGGCTTCAGAGCGGCTCTCCGCCTGTCTCTCTGAGCGGTAAAACCTTTGTTGGTCTCTCTGCTTCGATGCTTCAAGGCACAAAAAGCTGCCAAGCTGAGAAGCTGCTTGTCTCTCATGTCTCCTTAACCTTTATCATCCAGTTTTGTTGAAAAGTATTTTCATACGCAACATTTACTTGATGGCCACATTTCAGCACAACAGACCGCATCACATAAATTAAATTTCATTTGGACCTACACTGCTCTGATATGCAACCTCAACAGCCACAGTTGAAATTTTTCATCCTGTTAGAATTTTCATCTTATAGCAGGAAAAACTTTATAACAGTGGTTTTCAACGTGGGGTCCGGGAACCCTAAGGGGTCCTTGAGGGGCCTCCTGGGAGTCCTCAGCAAAATAAATGGTTTAATTTCACTAGAATTCACTAGAAATTGCTATGATTCAAATAAATGTCATTATTTTAACAATATCTTTACATCCCAACACTTTGAATCGATGCATGTTCAAGTCTGACATCTAAACAATTTAATACTTAGCACAAACCAAAATACATTTTCATATTCGGAAAAATTAACATCTATTGGGTGTCCACAGCCATGTTTCAGCAGTCCGTAGCTTCGCTCTGGACTGTGCAGTATCCTGCCAGGATCCTAATGGACACTACGTGCACGTCAGAATACCTTACGAGTCTTATTTTAACCTCTTTACACATTTTAAGAATTGGTTACGTTTGCCTTCCAGCTACATGCCAAATGATATTTGAACACCCTGATGAGTCTCAGCGCAGCCTGATATCACCTAACAGAGAAGCCCTGGTTGGTGCTCATCCAAGTCTAAATACAAAACGAGGCCAGGCCTTGGCTCTGCAAGACGCCGGGATGCCGCGTGTAACCCCCATACACAACTGTGTTGTTCTTATATTGCTCATGTAGTAGATTTTACAGTATGTGGGAAGTAGTTTTATGAACTTATTGGCTTTCCTGCTTGTGAAGCACATTGTACACCGCTTCCACATATGCCACAAAAAATATATGGTGTAACATGAACAACATAAGCCTGAATGCCTTAAGAAATACTGCCATGGTCTAGTTTTCTGTTCATGTATTTTATTTATACTGCTTAAAAAATAGTGTGCTGCTGACACCATGGATCCTCAGGGCCACCGAAATCGGTGGGTGGATATTTACAAAGCCCTATATGTCCTAAAAAGTGAAATTTTGCTATATACAAGTAATCAACTTAAAATACTAATCTAATAATGTAGAAGGGTGTTTTTTTAAATTTATATATCCCTTTTATATTGCAATGGCATACCATGTCAAACTATATATTTTATTTGAAAACTGAAAAAGAACTGATCCTTTTCAGGTACCTGAAGCTCAACTACCGCTGCTCAGCTGTCAATAAATGACATGGATTTCTGAGTCTGTCAAGAGCTGTTCTCATTTTCAACCTCTGCACCTGTCTGACCCCAAACACAAATGCAAACACAACCAAAACATGCACAAACCGGCACAAACAGTGCACTGCAGACGAAGGCAATTCCTCAGCAGTTTCCTTTTTTTCATGTAGTGCAGTATATAATACACAGCCACAGACTTGTTTCATTGCCAGTCACATTTTTGTTATTCGGTTATATCATACACACATTTATGCTTCACCCTGTGAGTCTACTGAGTGAAAGCACACAAAAAGTTTCGAAAGAAAAGAAATGACTAGGTTTCTAACATCTATAGGCGTTTATTTGGCTCACTGGTGCTCTGAATGAGGTTCAACAGCACCAACCACAGGTTGTTCGAGGGACCTCAGTCAGATCACAGGAGCACGGATGTATGATTAAATATAGTTTAAATTAGAGAAAAGAAAACTACTTCATAATTCACACAACAGGTTAGAAAATGTTTAGAGATCTTCGATAGTACTACCACCCTTTTATAATTGTGCACACAAATGCAATCAAAGACATTAAGTGTCCATATTAAAATAAAGCAGATTTGCAGGTTTTAAGTTTGCATGAAAAAAAAAGTGATAAAGTGATAGCAGTTCCTCTGAAAAAACAGTGATGAAATTTGATAGACAAAAGATGGATAAACATGGCCAGCCAGCTAGCATGCCTATGGAAAATAACACTATTGGGTTATCAGGGCAGATAGTTCGGACAGCTTTACTGTAAACTGCCATGAATTTATTTTAATTAATATTGTAGAAGAGATTTGTAATGTCATGCTTATGACAACTTCGTCTTTAGGCCTGAATGTCAGCAGTTCAGAAGAAAGAATTCAACTGGGCCTCTTGAGTTCACAAGCCCAGGATGGACTCATCCCACAGCTTCTCCTCCTCCGTCCTAGTATCGACTTTCTCCTTCGTTTTCTTCTTCTCTTTCCTGTGTTTCGGTTTGGACGGTTTGGCCTGCTCTCTCTCCTCCTGCTCAACATTGATCTCAGCCTGCATATGCACCTCAGTCCCTTTCCTTTTCTCCAGCAGTTCTTCTGGCTTTAAATCTTTTGCTACTCCCTCTCTATCCTCCTCGTAGTCCGCTTCCCGGGATTTCTTCTCTTGCCTTCTTCCCTTCCCATGATTTTTCCCCCTTTTACTCCCCCTCCTATCCTTTTCTGACTTTGCATCTTCTTCTCTTCTTCCCCTTTCCCCTGAGTCATTGTCTCTTTCCCTTCTGCGTCGCTTTCTCCTCCTCTCCTCTTTGTCTGAATCCTCCTCTCGTGGCCTCCTCCCTCTTTCACCCTTGCTCCTTTTAATCCTCCTCTTCCTCTCTCTGTGTCTGTATTCACTATTGTCACTGTCACTTGTGCTGCTACTGTAGGAGGAGGAAGAGGAGGAGGAGGAAGAGGATGAGGTAGTGTATGAGGAGGAGCTTGACTGCTTTCTGCGCCTCCTCTTTCCCATGGGCTGACAAGGGAATTGTTGAAAGCCTGCATCTGGAAGGGGCGGAGGAGGGAAGTTGTGCTCCCAGCCGTAGGACATTCCTCTGAAGCCGTAGTTAGCTGGAGGCCTCTGGTATGGAGGACGCCACCTTGTGGCTGGCTGATAGGGACCAGGATAGGGGTGGCGAGGTGGATGACACTGTGGAGGAAGGCTGGGCCTAGGTGCATTGAATCTCACACCACCCCCTTGGTTTGGTTTTATCTCCTCCTCTTCCTCCTCCTCCTCCTCCTCCTCTGCTCCGTGACCCTGAGGCAGAGCCTGGTTGGCCTTGGGGGCGACTCCACGGGCCTTTTGGACCTCCATGTAGTCGGCCAGCTCATCTGCAAACGAGCTGTAGACCTTCTGTGACTTGCACAGGTCAATGACCTTCTTCTCCCTGATCAAAAATGTGTTAAGAGAACATCAGTTTCCTCTCATCTGGGTAAAGAAAGCTCAATTTGAAAACTTGATGGCTTTGGCAACCTCTTCAGTCAGTGGTTCAATCAGTCAAATGTTGCTCTCACACCTCGTATTGAGTGAAATTACATACGACTTAAATCACTCCAAATACTGTCCATTAAGATATGGCAACATTTTTATTAATTTTGGCTACCAAGATGTGATGCCTGGCTGCCAGCCTGGCATCACTTCTCAAAGTTGGTGCTGGGTCCAGTATAGTCATTAAATTATGTTATCAAAATAATTTCAGAATGATATATCGAGGTAAAGATTCTACATTAAGGGGCTTTAATCTTGATGACCAATTCTGTAAAATTTCAAGAAGGGAAAGGTGAAGTGCAGGGTTGCAGAGATTGAATTCTCAGAGAGCTGCATGAATAATGGAACAGAACAGTGGACTTGGTGTGTTTGCGGTAAATTCTCTTGAGCTTACTTAATCTGGTGCTTGTTTCCCTGCATGTGGGCCTGGTACATCTCCACCGAGTTAAACTCCACGCTACACATCTGACAGGTCAGGGAGTTTGCTGCAGACAACAAACAATGGGTGAAGTAGGAATACAGAGAAATGCAGAATGAAATATGAAATCAAGGTTCATAAGTATTCAGACATTTGCTTCCTTTTGTCTTCCATATTAACAGATGTCTTCATACAAAAGAGTGGCTTTAACAAAGTAATTGCGATAACTGAACTAAATGCAGCCGCAGTGATACCTTGCTGGGCATCGTCTCCCAGCTCTTTAAGCAGGTCCTGCCGGGCTTGATTCCTCTGGTGTTTCCGACCATTATAGTGCTGCAGGGCCATTTGGGGGTTGTTGAAGGAGGCAGTGCACAGAGAGCAGTACTTGTTGGGATCCTTCAGATCCACCTCTGTGCTGGGGGTGGTGGCGACTGTTGGGCTCAGCAGGTCCGTGCTGCCCTCTGTGACAGATTTCTGGTCAGCATCGGTTGAGGCCTGGCTCGGGTTTGGTAAGTTAAGCATCTCAGTGTCCTTTAGAGATGATATTTCTATAAATGAAAAGAGCGAAAGATTATTAATTATGACATGTAAATTTGGGTATGACCTCCTCGGCTTTATTGCACGAGTAGATGACAACTGAACCGAACTACGCTGTGTGTGCTGCAACAAATGGGTGCATGGGCACAGAGATGATGTGCTGAATCTAATCTAACATGATTCAACTTATACTATAAACAAGTTCAGGTAAATTGTGTATTTCATACTTGCCTGTGGGTTGAAGGCCATGTTTGCGCAGATTTTTGGCGTGGACTTTGCCCTCGTAATGTGAGCGGGCCACAACTGGAGAACTGAACACCATGTTACATAGCTCACAGAAATGGTCCTTACCCGCAGTCATGGCCCACTGCTAAAAACACAAGCACAACACTGGACTGTCAATAAATATATGTTTCCCATCATAACATGCAAACCGATGAGAACTGATGAGGTGGGGAAAAAAAGAAAGAAAAGAAAGTGGATCAAAGTGCCAGACCTCATCTTCAACCTCCCCACCCGTCCCACACCACTTCCCAGCACTCTTACTTGATCATTCTGATGAGGCCTTGACCTTCAGCACTCCTAACTTTGTTGCATTTAATTTTTGCAATCTAATTTAAATTGATGGTACAGCTGCACTCACTGCAAATGTTTCAAGGTTATTCCCACAATGTAAAATCCCCAAACAAAAGCTAACCTGAGCGCCACTGGTCTCTTTGTTCATCTTCTCGGCTCTCTTGGCCTGCAGGTACAGCTTGAGTTTCTGGGCGTGCTTCTTTCCCTACAGTCACAGGATACAGGAGATGTTGTCATAAAGGCTCCACGCTCACAAGATCGAAACAAATGTAAAATACAGAAACTCGGGGCACAGTTCTTGGGAAGCAGAAAATACCTCGTAGTGGGAGAGCCTCTGAGATTCAAACAGCAGCACGGCCTCACACACATGGCAGTAGTCGTCGGTGAGTAGACCCCTCAGTAGTTCCTCCTCACCCTGGTCTCCTATGGTGGCAGATCATAATGTCAAAATCACCGCTGTCACACTGAATAAAATGCATTATGACTCTGTTTTATGTAATGCAGAATGTATCATGCACCAATTACAAATTTGACACAATAAAACATCAATTGTAAGATCTTTTCACACGCTTTTTGGCAATGTTTAGCTATTTTAGATGATACATAACTGAAGTTTAGCTCCCAAGCTCCAGGCAAGAGCTGCACAATAATACTAAAAGACATCCTGCTGTAGTTCTTGTGATTAATAAATAGATTGTGATACATTTGCACACGTGTATTTTGGACAATGTGATAGTCCATATAGTGATTTCACCTGACTTAATTTGTGATTTGATTTCGTTATTTGGGCTCCTGTGCTAAAATTAAGTGAAAACGATACATCCCATGAAATGAAATACATGACTCTCCTACCACCCCAGAACATATGTAAAGGTAAAGGTCATCCAATGTAAATATCATGAGGTAATTCTGTGGGACAGCAGCAAACTAAGCCTCGTTTCATCAATAGATATCATAAAATGCCATTTGCTTTCTGTGTAATACCACCACAGTACTGACATGTTTGTGCTCTGCAGCAATACGTTTTAAATACTTGCTGCATAACTTTCTATTTTCTGAGACAGTCCAGGTGCCATGCCTGACTGCATTACTTTCTGCTTGCTTAATTTCAGATGGAGAGCACCATTCCCTCTGAATTTTGTTGCATTCAAGTCGACATGTTTGGAGGGGAAGTCAGCCACTTTGCACTGGTAGGATTGATAAGGATATACTGTATTCTGCTCATCTGAAACATAGTCTGACTCACTAAGACCAGCATGTTTATCATATAATGTCAACATTTTACATGAATGTTATTTTGATTACTGCTAAAACAATAATTTCATAATCATAACAAGACAAAAAGGACTAATTTTATTAAGTCAAGTGAACACCTGGAGATTTAAAGAACTGGCTGAAACTTAAATGTAATTTTAAAATTATTTTTAAATTGCTTTATTATATTAATTCATCCACCGATCTGGGAAAATACTAACTTTATTTTCAAAGCATAAACTAACTAAATGCATTTTATGTGTCTTTTTACAGTAATCCAGAGGACCTGACTAAAAATACATTTTTACAGTGCATTTTAGCAGCAAGGGGTGTGATCTGGGGGTTTTAGCACCAATATTATACTTCATGTTCTACAACACTGGACATTTGCTGTGGACTATGTGTTATTATTTTATACACTGAGTAACTTAAAACTTTTTTCCTTGCATGTATTAAATGGATCTCTTTTCATAAAGATAGTTTAGTGGTCATGACAGCTGATGGGCAAAGTAGCTATTATTTTCTTTGAGTACGTGATAGAAACATTAGGTAAAGATATCTTAGTGAAAGGTGGCTTAAATTTTTTACTGTCGATCAGCACCAACTTACTCATTTAACAATTTTCCATTCACAGCCCTATCCCTTACTAGATAAAACACCACTAAACCAACTCAATTAAGAAGAAACAGCACTTATTATACCTCTGTAACACAGTGTAGCCCAATGTTATGTTCCCCTCATGAATTACAGCAGACTAGTGTGATTCGGATTACCCTGAGCTGAGATTAATGGACAAGCCCATCACTTGGTTTGGGTAGAGATTTAGTGAAGTGTGTAGCCACTCTCAGGGCTACTGCGGGAGTTTTCCAAACTTGGGGTATGAGCCATCTGCACTGCACATTGCACATTTGAATAATGTGAAGTGTGTAACTTTCGAGACCCTAGTAATAACATAAGCTCAATAAAAAGAAACTGAGACATGGCTGCAAATACCATTTTGACTACATCCTCTTACCTATAATCAGAGTATCTACATCTACATACATCTACTTAGTCCACATCATGTGGATGGAATTATGGTTTGATACTGTGTTTAAAAATGTGTGGGTATAGCATAAATAGCTGATGACAGAATATGACTCATAAACATGCTTGAATGAATTGATGGTGACTAAAACTGTCAATTTGTAACACTCTTAAGTGCCAAAGTGGAGCGGAAGGTAAATAGAATTAAGAAATTAATATGCTATAAAATATTTGTTTATGATGCCAAGTATTAACTTATGCAAAATAATATTTGGCAAGTAATATTGTAAAAGTTTGTGTGCTGGCAGGCATTTCAGCTTATCAGCTTCCCCATTATATTGCTGTCTAAGACAATAAAAGATATACTACACACCCTTCTGTAACTGCAGTAAATTATTTAAAGAAACAAAGATTGTCATTAATCAAAGTATTCTGTTACAAATCACCATAAATTTGACCAAGTCTTACTATGCAATATAAATCTTTTAAATACTGTACAGTACTTACCAAATGATTATCACAGTAGTGGTTAACAAGAGAACAGAAATTGAAGATATCTTGAAGTATGTGTTAACTAATGACTAATGTTTTGGTAAGACTAAGAGTTTCAGAAGGATTTAGATGCTTCTCAGGGGCTTTGCAATATTTTGCACATTTTCAGGTTATTACTTTTTGTGTCAACAGATAAGCTGATCCTACCTTGTCATGAACTGAATTTCTGAAAATGAGCAAATACCATCAATATATTAAAACACTTTTTGTCTTACATATCTCCTAGTGTGTCTCTTACACACACACTAGGAGATATCAGTTCTATTTTCAAACTACTTACAAAGGAGGTTAATGAAGGGGACTTTAGACTGATCATACTGATTTAGTCTGTGAAGTGGATGAAGTTTATGATCACTGAAAAGCACCCTGAGATTCCTGATAATGTCACACCATGCTCTAACCTTCGTGCTGATGACTCTAAATTTGGATTCCAAATTATGGCTAACTTACCACTGCTTAGCAATATATTTGTCAGTACACTGTTCTGCTTTGATTTGCACTTTGACTATCCTGTATTTACACGTTTCAGATATTACAATGTCATCCACCACATTGTATAATGGGTTTAGCACCTGGGTTAGACTACGAACTACCAAATTACATAGTTTGTGACTCTGAAGCAAGTGAGAGCTCAGCTTTGTAGTTTGGGTGGGGGCCGAGTTTGCAGAGACTAGCTTACAAGCTAACTTAAATAGAACCAGGCTAGCTACTTCCGGGCCTGGAAATACGACTATTCTTTTCTGTATTTTTGGCGAAGTTCCTCTTTCTATTTGGGCTAAAATTAAATGAATGGGATATGGTGGGAGACGTACAACATTTCCACGCGTCGGGTACGCACAGACTGGTAAAAATTCAGTAATTCCTGCAGCTAACTGACATTAGCGTATTTAGCTAAGAAGCTAGCTAACTCGCTTGTTGAGGTGGCTAGCCACTTAGCTAGAAAGCTAACGTTAGCTTTGCTAATTGGACGCCATACGGCTGCATTTTTCACGCTCTAGACAAACTCACCTTCAATCTGGGCACTATCTATTTTAGTGTTTATTACTATGTCAGCATCTGATACAGAAGCCGCGTTAGGGGTACTGGTAGTGTTTTTTTCAGCGTCTGACTCCGCAAGGTGTGGAGTACAGACAGTTTTGTCGTCCATCTTTTTCCTAGCTGTATGTGGAGCATGCGCAGTGAAGTTGGTAGGTAAGTATTTGCAATATTCATTAGCCTAATTATGAGGCTGGCTTCACACAATGCAACTTTCATGCAATTAGTTGCAGGTTGCAAATGAAACTTTTAACTGTTGCCATGTCAACAAACCCATGTGGATCATTCCAAACAATGATGCAAACCGAATTTATAATTTTCATTGGATGGTTCGCCTGGAACTCCAAGTCCAAGTCCAACTGAAGTTACATGTCAGTTGCACCATGTAAATCCAGCCTAAGTGTACTATTCATATTAAGTTACTGGCAGTGGGTACAGGTCTTGAAAATTCCTCTATCACAAAGATAAGGTCAGAAAGTAATATATTAATGAAAATAAATGCTTTAAGCACTTTGAATTACCTTGTGTCTGAAAATGTGCTATACAAATAAACTTGCCTTGCCTTGCCTTGCCTTTCAGAGAAAACAAACAAATCACACATTTTGACCATCAGCATTTGTTACCTCCTCTAATCCTGACAGTGCCAAAAAAGAACAATATGCCATAGCTGTTAATTTATTGTTCAAGTATACAGCAGCTTGGGCAAATTATGAAAAAGTTATGATTTATTTTTGTATCCCACACTTATTAATGCAAAACTAGCTGTTATTGACTTTTTAGAAACCCATTTAAAACTATTTACATTAGAAGAGCAAAAATGAATCATTATTAACAAAATAGATATTTTATTACAGGTTGTTATATTTGCAACACTTGTTAACCACAGTGCAGATCCATGAAATACTTGAAAACAAATTTACTGAGACAAATAAATAAAGAATAAACCAGAACAGAGGACTGAGAAGAATTTGTCATCGACAACAAGGAGACTGATGAGGAGGGTCTCAGCTCACTTGCACTTGGTGGATAAGCAGTATAGGGAAGAAAGCTGTCACTTTCTCTTCTGGAGCTCTCTGGCTAAAGCATCCAACTGTGAAGAGAATTATTCAGTAAAAATTTGAATCAGACAGATGCAATACAGTTAAGCTTATTGCCTATAGAACTTGTTATTTGTCTTTTGTCAAGTTCACTTACAAGAATGTTTCTCAGAATGCTCCTCCGCTGGGGTCTCAAGTAGCTGCATTCCCCTGCCTCACACAACTTAATCTCCTCTGAAATCTGAAGAAGTGAGAGAATAGGAAAGAAGAGAGAATTATTGTACTGTAAAGCAGCATTTTCTTCAAACTAAAAATGTTTATTGAATAATGAAACTATGCACACTGGCAAACGCAAGCACTGATCTTCACCTCTGAGGTGGTGAATGAATCCAGCTCCCTCTTGCCTCCAGGGTACCAACCATGAGACCAGTGCTGGGCATTGGACAGCTGAGCCCCGACACATAGAAGCAGCCCCAGCAACAACACCAGCCGAGATACACACATGATACCGACACCTGGGCAAAAAGAGACTTCAAGCATGAGATATCTGCTCATTCTGAACCCAAGGAAAGACTGTAGGGAGCTGGCCAGGCTGGGAACCCAACCAGTTAGTTCAGACTATGATATAACTTGTTAATGATTGGGTTAATTATCGTGGCCTGTTGGCATCTGGTATCATTAAGTGAACTGTAACCCATGCTAAAAAAATATATATATATGTGAATTTATATAAAATATTGCATAAAAAATTACATAGATTTTTGCAAGTGTTTTTTTCCGAAAGATAAGAAAAACAAAAGGAGAAATAATTAAAAAAATATCTGCAGATTATCGCGGTCTCAGTGCAATATCATCATGATTCCTGAGCTGATATACAATAATGCTGTGATTCTTAATATTTTTAAATAATACTAAGAATTGTGATATATTATGGCAATATATTACATTTTTGCAAAACATCTCTCCATTTTCCCCATTTATGGGGGAGAGGCCATTAATCATTCAACTGATTCAAAAAACAGCATTATTCCATCTTTCATTCACAGCCTTATAAATAGAAAAAAAATCCCCACATATTTCTTACAGAGCAGTTAAAGGTAATATCTATCTTTTGATCGATCTATGTGGAGATTCAAGTATAGAACAACTTGATACATGTACTATGTCAGACAAAATGGTAATTTGGTAATCAGTACTTAACCACAAAAATCAAATCTGAAGTCCTGAAAAACAAGTCCCTAGCCTGTGGTTTCAGTGCCAGCGCCATTCGCTCTAATATCTACTTCAATATTTACCAAATACTAATTTTACAGATTAAGATAGTACAGTACAACCAAAAACTTAAGTTCTTACCTTAGTCCCAACTTCTGCTTGTCTCTGATGATTTTATGACTATAGGTGTCGTCTAAAGGCCCTCTAGAAACTCTTTCAGCAGGTCCGCGTCCCAAAGTATCTCACTGTTCAAGTGTACTAGTGTAGAGGTATTGTGATTCCTCCTCCTCAATATATGCACCAGTCTTAAATGTCCCCCTCTTTGCCCACGTCATTATGTCCCTCTGTCCCTTCCCCGCCCATCACTGACCCCTTTGCTCCTTTCAATCCCAGAGGTGAAATGAGTGGTCTTGGGGGACACGGGTTGCATAAGCCCTGGCCAATTCCAATTATCATCTGCAAACAGCACCGACACACCTGGGTTGCTCATCTTCTCACATTCATCACCCCGTTCAGCACCCAAACACTGGCCAAGTGATCAACAGGTTCAAGCCATGTTAACTTTATTGGTATGGTGATTGACACCACATACTCAGGCCTACTAAAACCTCACAATGGGGAAATGCCCCGTCTTGTCTCATCTTAACACATTGACAGACAGTGTGTTGGGAGGAATAGCCTAAGACTTGAAAACTATTTGGGCTTAAATTCTTGGGTTAATAACACATACCAGTTCATGCTATGGCAACAGTATTAAATTCTAAGAGGCAAGCTAGACCCTCATTTATCTGAGGCTGGGCAGACATGGAACCTGGATTGACATCATCATTGATGCTTTGTGTGGACAGTTATCTTTGAGTAAGAGTATTTATAAGTATTAAACAGATCAAACTGTGTCCTTGTCATTGCATAAGACAAAGA
>OMLF01011837.1:19016-33215 GCA_900302615.1 Holocentrus rufus
GGGAAATAGGAAGCAAATAGGGGCGAAGGGTTGTATTAACAAGACCAATATTACAAAATATTCAAGAAGGCATCTCAGTTATTTTCTCTGTCCGACTGCACTGCGCTTTTCTCTGCGCCGAGACCTCTGTTCCCTTTTCCTCCGGGCAGTTCATCCCATCCACACATCGAGCTGTGATGAGTTTTATATCCATCAGATGGGAATACGCAGCCGTGTGCATGTTAGTGTGTGTATCTATGTGTGCGCGCGTGTGTGTGTGTGTGTTTTGATGACATGTATGTAGACATCCATCCGTGGCTGGTCCCTACTTGAAGTTGGCGTAGTCGGAAAAGGCATCGATATACTCTTGGACCACTTTGTAGCAGAACTCGTACTGCTCCTGTGGAGGGAGAGGAGACAAGAAACGGCAACTTCAGCTGGGAGATGAAACACCGAAACTACGATCAAACAACAACAGCTTCACCCTGGGACTGCAGTGTAGCCTCCTCTGCAGAAACACTTTTTTCCCATCACTGGAAAATTCACTTTTCACTCTGAAATTCATCATCTGACCTTCTCTAACATTTGGACTGACAGTATATGATAATACTATATAATACAGAACTACACAAATACATTGTTGAATGAATTTGTAAGATCCAAGCAATTAAACTACCAACCAGAAGGCACTAGTGAGCGTAAACCTCTGTCAATGCTACGCAATTCTGCAATTTGCTGTTACATCATTATTATTTAATAAAATTGATTTCTTTGCCCTGCAACATAACTGGATTGGATTTGGATTCAAATGTCAGTCTTTATTAGTTTTTTATAGCTGTGGTTAAAAAACAATAATAGTCTATTGGTGATAATGGTCACACTTTATTTGGAGTGTCCAATGTTAATATTCAACTTTGTGTCAACTTAGTTTCACAATTGAGCCAATGTCGTTATCTAACTTCATATCAGCCTGTCCAGTGATAATCAACTTCATATCAATAAACGATCAGTTGACGTTTAACTTAGAATCAACTTTATAATTGATACCAAGTTGAATATTAACATTAGACAGTGCAAATCAAGTGTTACCGGTTAGATACTAAGTTGAGAATGTTGGACACTCCATGTAAAGTGTTCTGTGGAAATTCCAGATTACCACTAAAATTACCAAGAAAAAAAACTCCTTGGCCCAAAGTCTATCTATCCACCAAATTTCTTGGAAATCTATTCATACAATTTTAAGGGGTGAAACACGGGTGAAGTTAACAGGATGAATCATAGGCTCCTTGGGAACGTAATAGATCAAGCTGTTGATCTCTAAATCCAACCTAATGGTAGCTGTGTTAACCAAGTGTAAGCAAGTGGAGATGTGAGGGGAGGAGAACATCCCCACTGTTACAAATTATTAAACATTTTACAGCACATGTGAGGAAACAAATGACTCACTACCCCCTTGTTGAAGATTAACAATTTGCTAACTGAGCATTACGGCAAACCTGGAAATGATCAAAATAAACGTCAAGTCAGGTATGAGGAGTCCTCACCAGTGTCTGCACCATGTGGGGTCTCTGCAATCTGAGGCTCTTGACTGTCTGGAAAACATCCAGGATGCCCTCTGCCTTCACCCTCTCCAGGACTGTACTTAACGCACAGAAAGTCCCCGTCCGGCCAGCGCCCGCACTGCAGATGAACACATACATGACAGAAAATATCATGTTATCTCTGATCATACATGCATGAGTTTATGTAAAAGTGCATAAACAGCAAGTATGCAAAAAGCTTTGTGCATGTGCAGATGTTTGAAAAGAGCTTCAGGCACAGCAGCAGCAGTTCTGGGAGCAGTTAAAATGTCACAAGGAAGAAGAGAACAATTCTGAGCAGATTCTTCCTGTGACTCAAATAGCTGCACCATCTTCCCATACACACACTAGCACACTACTTTGCCACAAGTATTTGCATCTGCAACACAAATACAACAATCAATGGGTGAAGTTTGTGAGAAAGCCTTTGCTATAAACTGTTTGAATTATGGACACATTTCCGTTATCCATTATCATAAAAGTTAATTATGTATGTTCTTTCACTTTTGCATGAAGGATTAAGCAAGATACTGACTGGACAGGGTTGCACTGCTGTTGAGCAATTTTTACTTTACTGGCTTTAATTAGCCATAAAATGTCTAAATGGTTGTAGATGTCTTGCTAAAATTATTCAACATAAAGTAAAAGTTTAACACATGGCTATATTTTATGTCCTCTGCAGTAAAAAAAAAAAAAACAGTTCTACAATTTTTTCTACAATCTTAAATATTTTCTACATAAAGGCTTCTCTAGTGCATCATTTTGATATTACAACTATTTATGACTTGTTTAAATATGTTATAATGTGCTTACTGCTTGGTCCAGTGTTGGGCTCTACACAGACAAAAAGATTCTGGGCCATATTAGAGCTGAAGCACAAACACAACAGTGAAAACACGTCTAATGCTCAGTGGGACGTGTGGCTTACCTGCAGTGCACAGTGATCGGATGATTGCCAGACTGCTGCTGTTGCTTCTGCACTGCGGCGATTATGTTGATCATGCCTTTGCCGTCAGTGGGGATGCCCACCTCAGGCCAGCCGTGGAAATGGAACTGACGCACCGCTCGAGCCTTGTTCTCCTGGACAGATGGAGAGGGACAAGGGGGAAGAGATCAGTACAGGCTGTCAGCGGAAAACGCAGCAAAATATCATTAGACAACTGAAACTGGCTGAGTTGGACTTTGAAAAGCACAGAATTCGTCTGACTGTATTTTCACAGTCTGTTGGAACCAATGTCACTTGTGTGTGTTGGTGGGTGCGAGTGTGTGTGTGCATTTACTTCCACATAGGGGCAGTCTGTTATCTGTCCCAGAGGAGAGTGCATTGGATTTGTGCAAAATTCAAGAAAATGTCTGTGATGTGGAATTTCTACAAACTTTCCCTTTTTTTCTTTTTTTTAATAGTTTCCTTCTTGTTCCATTTCAAATTAGGATGGCTTGTGAATGTATAAATCAAGTCATAAGATGCTGCTGTGCCATGACTATCCTGACTAAGAGGCGTGTCCTTCCTTACCCTGTTGTTGGTGACCAGGAGGTCTCGCACCGTGTAGCTCTCGCTCTCCTCCTCTCTTTTAAGCTCGATGGCGATGTCGCCGTAGACCATCAGTCCATCACTGGGCCAGTACTGGGCACACTTTTCCTGCAGGACCCGGAAAAAAAAGAAAAGTGCACCAGGATCTTAATGAGATAAATCACAAGATTTGTGAGGAAGAGGCTCAAACACACACAGAAAATTCATAATTTCAAGAAAATCTTGAGACTCAAGATGGTGCTATTTACTGTGATGAGATCACATGCATCTGCTGCTCTCCAAACAATACTGATGACCATTACAGAGAACAATTCCTAAATGTCAGCCTGGGAAATGAATCATTAATTACAAGAACAAAGGAGGAAACTGACACTGAGATCACCATCTCCGCTCGCAATAATTGTTTTGTGATCTTCCCATTTTGGCAATTAAAAATGAGTTACTGGCATGACTGTGCAGTGGTAATAATGACACTCTGATCCCCTCCCCCATCCATCCCTTGCCTCTGTGCTTCCTCTCTCTCTCTGCTCTTCTTCTGGCCCCTCCTTTATGGTATCACTGGTATTCACTTCCTTTCTCACCAACTTAATAGTCCATGGATTTTAGGGAACATCTTCAGTATTGGCTGACTATGATCATGAACCCCAAGCATTTATTTTACTCATTGATGTAGGCTTAAAGCATTTGGGAATGAAAACAATGTATATACAACATGCTCCATTGGAGAGAGCTAACATCCTTACAGTATGTGGGGAAAAAACAGAGGATCAAGTGTCTTAGCTTTGATTTTTGACGTTACATGGGACTGTAGGTATCAAATTGTAGTATTACGTCAATTCTCCAATATCAATATTCTATTTTGGGCAGTTATAAGCCTGATACCCAATACCAATGTTGGTATCTATGCATCCCTATAGCTGCCGCACACACACACACACACACACACACACCTGCCCCCTCTCCTCCAGCTCAGTGAGCATGACTATGGAGCAGCTCCTCCACTCCCAGATCATCCTCCAGAAGTCTTCGATGGTGTGCTGCAGGGGACCCTGGCTGGCCATGTACGAGTCCTTCTGACGGTAACCCTGTGACCAGCAGGAAGAGACACGCGGATAGACAGGAAGTGATGCGGGAGAGACAAGAGGAAGGGGTAGGAGATTACATAATAGAAGGCGGGGGCTGGAAATTACATCTTTTAACACTTAATGGAATAAATATGTGATTGAAATGAAATGATCTGCTCTTGTCAATATGAAGGTGCCTTCACTCACATCGATGAACGAGGCGTTAACATAATCAGTGTTCTCTTCTCCTCGTTTGACTGGAATGATCACTCTGTTGAACTCGTCTGCGTTGGCAAGGAGAAGACAGTGATTAACCAATACACCACAGTGTGCACACACAGCCATACTGTATAAATACCTCACACCTGTATCTGCACTACTCACATGGAATGATCTGTAGGACTCTGTTCTTCTTCATGTTGGCCGGCAGGTTGCCTGTTCTCATCTTGTCATTCTGGATCTTGATAGACGTCAGTTTCTAGAGGAAAAAGTTAAGAATGTACATCTCAGTTTTTAGCCAACTAAAGACATTTAAACTTACAAAATACATTGGAATGACAGAGCCATGTGTAGCTAAAGCTGAAATAATCAAAATTGCAAAGGGATGATTTATGTGAGGACCATTTAGTCTCAACTGACAAATGCTTAAATAGTCCACATGGTTCCGTTAATAAATTGTGTTGACCCTAATAGTGCTCGTTCTTTGATTTTAATCAGTGTAGCTTTAAAATGTTCATCAGTATATAAGACATACAATTTTTTTCTTATTGTAGTGAAACTTCTGTTATAGAGTGAAGATGGATAAATGTTTATGGTGGATGATGGGTACTCTGAGGAAGAATGGCAAAGGGTGAAGGTCAAGCCTGATAGTACTATCCAAATCCTTCCACATGTGTGCACACACACACACACACACACACACACACCTTGAATTCAGCCTCTAGACCCCCACAGCCGGCTCCAGGCAATGGGGCGTAGAGTTTGGCCAGGTGGGACTCCAGAGAAGTCACCTCCAGCTCTGTGTCTCCATACAGGTAGTGCTCTAACAACGCCTGGAAGATGAACACATACTGCATCTGTGGGCGAGAGGGAACACACAGGAGTGGGTTAATAAAAGATCATGTCTGCAGGGCAACGCTGAGTCATCACTTGGAATATGTCAGCGCTGGACTTACATCAGTCTGAACCATCTGACAGCGCTGTGCTCTGATCCTGGTGACGAAGCCGAACACGTCCACCTTCTTCTCAGAGTTCATCATGTCCAACATGGCATCGATCACGATGAAGGTCCCTGTCCGCCCCACGCCCGCACTGACAGAGGGCAGACACAGATGTGACACGTAAGCAGTGAGTGGGTCCACATGTGTGCAGACAGACATGCAACAAAAATACAGTGAGACAGGTGGAGGGTCTCACCGATCCAAACACATGTACACTCACCTGCAGTGGACCACGATGGGCCCGGCATACTGGGGGTTGCAGGTCTTGACCTTCTTGAGGAACTTGAGCATGCCGATGGGGGTGAAGGGCACCCCGAAGTCTGGCCAGCTGGTGAAGTGGAACTGGGTGACAAGCCGCTGAGGCTTCTTCCCAGACACGTCACCCACCTAGAGAGACGCAAACAAACTGGATCACAAAACCAACCTGGGCATCTGTTTATGGCACTAAATTTGACTTTATGTTTGAATAACGCAACGTCCACAAATCCAAATACCTTTCAACTCTGCCAGTGTCCACAGTGTGTACACTAAACACTCCGCACACTACCAGCATTTCCTCTGTATTCATTCAGCAGTGTTGCATCAACACAACAAAGGCACTACTACCGCTGCTAGACAAAATGAAAAACTAAAAAAAAAAACAGGATGGTATGTACTGTGTAAACTGAAAGAGACTGTCGTTTCTGTGTCATCCTTTTATGTAACTTTCTGACTGCAAAGAAAACAGCTTCAGCACTTGTACCTGCACTAGAACAATGACTGAGACCAAATAAAAGGGTCAGACGTGAAGCCAAAACTAAAATTAGCCGCGCACAGAATCCGAGGAACCACTGAGAGCTCCCTCATCTTTGGTGCGGTCTACTTTTCCCTCTGAAGTGAAAGCTACAATTAGAGCACAACGAGCCACACTGACGGTTGTGTTTACAGTACCTGTTGAATGCAGAACTTGCGGATGGTGTAGTCCACCAGAACCATCATGTCCTCTACAGACACGCGAATGTTCCCGTATGTCCAACAGCCCTGGTCCGGCCAGTACTGGGCACACTTACACTGAAACACACACAGAGCGATTCAGTACTGTACAAAGAGGTATACAGAAGGAAATAATGCTTTCATTTTATTTCAGCTTTTGCATGACGGGAAGACAACAAATTAATCTATTCAAATTTAACTACTGAGATTGCTTAATTTGTGCTAATCTAACTATGCTGTGCCCTCGATAAAATCATCAAGAACTCTGTGCAGAAATATCAGGCCTGCTTGCAGTGGCCCACATAACAGGATTCCCACACGGATTTAAAAAGTGGACCGCTCCACAAAATGCACAGATGAAAAATTAACTTTGTAAATAAGAAATGAGGACATGTTAATCATAAATCCAACATGCTGAAAGGCTGATGCAAATTTTATACCAGCTGTCATCCAGCCTTTCCCATCTCAGTTTGATCTTTGATTCAGTCAATCAAACCAGAAGTACAAGTGGACAAAAGATCGTCCTCCACAGTATATAAACTCAGACGTCACCACCGCGCTCTCCTACCTCCTTTCTCTCCTTCAGATTGGTCACCATGACGATGGTGGCTGTGTTCTGCTCCCAGATCATCCGCCAGAAATCATTTACAGTTTCCTCCTTCGGCCCTGACACAGAGAGAGACAGAGACAAAGAAATGTGAGAAAACTGGCAATGAGATTACAAATACTTGGTATCTGAATAGCAGGTTAGTTATTAGATGATGTAAAGCTGCAGGACATCATTTTTTCTTTTTCCAGTGCTGTTACTAATGAAGCATCGTTTACCTTGAGCTGCAATAAACTTATTCTTCTCTTGGTAACCCTATGACACAGGAGGACAAGGAGATAAAATGCATGAAGAAATAAAATTAAGAGTCGATTGTGCTGGAATTGTCAAACATTAGGTCGCTTCAAATTTGAATAGAACTGGTGTTGGTTTGGCAACAAATATGCTGCGCTAATACTAACATTTATAAAGGAGGCGTTGATAAAGTCGGAGTCGGGGACTCCCTCCAGAGATGAGAGATGCACCCTGGAGTGATCATCTGAAAGAGAGAGCGTGAGAAATGGAGGGAGAACACAGGAGGAGGAGGAGGAGGAGGAGGAGGGGGAGGACAGTGAGACGGGGAATTTTAATTACACAGTGCAGACATTTCAATGCCAGTTATTCACCACATTCAGCCACTGAAATAAGACCAAGTAAACCTTTTTGTAAGCTGGCTTCTGCTGCCAACCCTCTGAGGTTTACTATGAGGTCCGCTGATAAGTGGCTGTAAGAGCTTTAATTGGCTGATAAGCGGCTTTTCAGCTACGCCGAGCAGCGTCTTGTGTCAGAGTGCATGCAGTCACTCACATGGCAGGATGTTGACATATCTGTTCTTTTCCTTATTCTCCTCCTTGGAAGCAGCGTCACATGATGCCTGGATGGGACAGACCGGCAGCGCCTGCACACACAGACAAAATGATTTAGATAACCGGAGGGAAGAGCAGAGATACGGCCCATCAGCCTCAAATCTCTCCGTTTGATCCTACGTATCATTTCCTGCTGCCTCTGTCCGCTCCTCCCATGTTCTGTCTGATGCAAGTGCAGTTTTGTTTGAATGTGCTGGATGGGACCTCAGACGTGTTTAATCCTGAGCAGGTTAAAGAGTCTGGGAAGGTACTGAGTGAAAAATGGAAGGGCCAATCTGCTAATCCCACAAACAAACAAATGACTGTTTAAATGCAAGTTATTTACCCACCAATTAGCCGTACAGTGCCGGTTTGGGGCCAAGAGCTGGGCAAACGTGGTTTTGAGGGTTGTCATTCTATTTAGGCTGCAGAGATGCAGGTCTAAGGTGAATCAGAGGCTGACTGTGGTATCAGAGGGTGTGTGCATGTGTGTGCCGTACATTAAACTCCTCCCTGAAGAGCTTGTTGTCGTCAGCCATGCGACGGTTCATCTCCTCTTCAAGCTTGTCGACAGGAAGGGGCGGGTACTTCCTGTTTGTGCTGGGTGATCGGGCCAATAGTGGCACACTCTGGAGTTCTGAGCCAGCAACCAGGAAAGGAGGGAGGGCGGGGGGAGAAAAAAAACAGAGAGGAAAGAGAGGAGGGAAGGAACGGGAGGGGAGAGATAGGTGGAGATGCAGACATGAGAAGGGGGGCGAGAAAGCAAGAGAGTGAATGTAAGAGAAAGAGAGAGAGAGAGAGCTGTCAGATCAAATAGTAAAAAGACACTGACTGTACCATTCACTGTCACTGTCTTTATTATCGCCCACCAGAGGGCGATATAATCCAACACTACCACATACTCAGGCGGTTAACTTCAGCTCTTTTGGTTAGGTAATCACATTGAACAAAAGCTTTATGCCAACAGTCACCCAGTGACATGTTATCAGCTAGGGGCGGAAGATCAATCACATTTTATCAGGAACAGACCGGAAAGACAAGACTGATCAGGCTGGCTGTGATATGTAACAGTACACACACGCTGATATGACGCAGGATAAACAAATGAGTAATACACATCACATCACGTCACATCTGCCCCAGCACACACACACACACACACACACACACACACACACACACATATACACACAAATACACACATGAGGGTCTTTTACCTGTATCATCTGATCTCCCATTGGTATGTCTGAAGGAGTTGGAATGGCTTCCCGCCTGCTTGTACTTTTTAAACCTGTCAAATCAACAGGCAGAGACGTAAGCGCGTGTTCACACTGAGACACACACACACACACACACACACACACACACACTCACGCACACAAATACATCTTGCCTGAGTCTTACAGCAGAATGCCAATCAGTCGTTGCCATGGTAACAGCACCAGCACCTTAGGGCCTTCACCACAGGGTTCTAGCTGAGGTGTATGAAGGACCACGGCTGGACCTTCCCTGCTCACGGCTTTAGTAATTTATGTGTTTGTGTGAGGAGGAACTGAAGACATTGGTGAACAACACTGGCCATACATAACGCCAATACTAGATTTAAGTATTTTAGAAATCCACAATAGCTTCAGCACATCCTGCACATATGCTGCTGAACTGAACTGTGAATTAACACCTTCCTTAACAGGGTGACTACACCTATCGTTTTATCTGTAAAAGTGTTGGAACAAGCCAAGGATGCTGTTTATTCCCTCTCCCTCCATTTTTAAAATCATATCATACTCTATTCACCCCACTTTCATCTTTTATTTTTGTTTTGCTGTCTGAATTTTGACTTCGGTTCTGCTTTCTCCACATTTCCCCACCTGAGCATGTAGAGGATGATGATGATGAAGACGATGACCAGCAGGGAGGACAGGGCCACCATCACCGCTATGATCGGCATCTCATCAGACTGGTTGTCGTCTTGGTCAGAGACAGAAAGAGAAGGGTGGAAAGGGGATTAAATGGTGTAGACAGGATGGGAGCACAATGCAGCTAACTCCCATAAAAAAAAGTTACATCATTAGTAGGGATGAGTCAGCAAACTGGTCTGACTAAATACTGTGGGTATAAAAAAAAATGTGTGACACAGCTGGTGATTTCTATTACCATGACTACAGGTGACTACTGACGTATTCCTTAATTACATGACTTCACATAAACAACAGCGTTCAGTGTTAAAATGTGAACGGGAATAAAAGAATGACATGTTTTACAAAATAAAATGTGTTTGTGATGCAAAATGTGGTGAAGTTATTCTACTAGAATTATAGCATGAAATGTTTATTCCAAAATTTTTGGCCAAAATTTGACTAAAAATTTGACTAATGCAAATTTGACTAGACAGCTTTGTTAGTTCTCAACTTGTAATTACATTGGGATGTGGATATACAGTAAAATAAAAAAAATAAATAAATAAAAAACAAAAAAACTTGAAGGTCATGGGGTGACCTCTGCGTCACCAGCCTGCATCTCTCCTCTTGAGTGTTCCAGTAAAAGCAAAAACATAATGGTCGTCCGTGTTAATATTTCATTGGCTTTCTGAAGAAAAAGGCTCGTACAAATGGAAACAGAGAGCGGGCGACAGGCTGTCCCTCACAGCGTGCAGATACATCACTGTTTAACTGGTAGGGTCAACTCTATGCTTCCACTGCGGGTTATACCCAACGGACGACAACAGAAAGAGCGTGACAGTCAACGCCGCATTTGGGCTGTTAGTTGTTAAATCGATGTCAATAATTCAGAATGTAAACATTAAAAACACTCTACTTGTCACGACCCAGAAAGCATGATGGCCTGAGTAACAGGCGTTTTTCCTTAGCAATCAGTAATCCTGCACATTTCTGCAGGAGGATTTTAGTCACACATTTAAGCACCAAATTAAACAAAATGACCCAAAGTTTAAAGAAAGTTTTGACTTGGCATGGGCTAAAAAATCATGACATGGAGCCAAGTTATCAAATCTTTGTCATATGTCCAGCAGATTACAATGGCTGACCAATCTGTATACATTTCCACTGTGTTCACGAGTTAATGATTAAAGAGAATCCTATGATCTTCCTGGTAACATTTCGCTAGCGAGCCACAAGACGTGAGATTTGTCCAAACAACAGAGTTTGGTGTAAAAGAAGACACTGGCTGACATTCAGTGGGATTGACATGCAGTTTGCAGCACAACCCCGAATCTGCTCCCACCAGAAAAGTGCACAGTGTTGCACTGATGGCACTGATGCAATAAGAAAATTAGCATCATGCTGTGAATCTACTTAAAAAAAAAATAAATCGAAGCGAGCTGTAGCATTACCGGCAAAATGCGCTGGTCATTCCCAAAGAATGCATCATTTGACTGCATGCTCCACATGCGCTTTCTGAGCAAAGTAGTTTGGAATGCTGCCGAGTTATGTTGCATTTTCACGCACAATCCCCGTGGCCTTTTCAGCGTTCTCACTCAGACAATGTGTATATTGAATAGTGCATCAGCATAACAGAATATGGGTATCATGTGGAATTGACACAGCCTTCACTACTCTAATGCAATGTAGAACAGCTCAGAGCTCCCAACAGACAGCCAATAGAGATAGCCAGAGGGAGACAATGGAGCGATTACATAACACCTATGAAATGACAACAATTATGCCAGATAATGGACATACTATACACTAGAACCCACTACAGGCTATAACCCACAGAACTTTATTTCAAATTCTAGTGGAGATCTCACGGCTTCCAAAGATAACAAAAAAATGTCCTGTGGAATTACAAATGCGTGCAAAATGACGCACAAGACATCTAGATATTTTCTATTTGATGTAATGGTGCAGACATAAAAGAACGGTATCTTGGCTTTGAATATTCCACTCACTCACTCACGTGTAATGTTGCTTCAATGAAGCTTTGCAAACAGCAGATACAGAATCTGTATGTGACATTCCTGTACGATATAGACTTTTTTTTCTAACTTTAAGAGGAAATTTAAGGGAAGAGATTGATACAGCTCCCATGTTCATCAATGTGACTTAAGACTGAAGCTTTAAAGAGTCCATACCCGATGTAATATATGTAAGATATGTAATATGTGTCATTTGATAGAAGAATGTGACCACCCCTGCAATGCTTCACCTCATTTCTCTCCTCACGACTCGAGATCAAACCGCAAACATCCCTCTTCTCCCTGACTCTTCACACACACTCCGTTGCATTTTTAAAAACCACGCAGCAGGCAAAGAGAAGCTGAAGCTGGGTGTAGGATTACTATTTAATTATGAGGTCAAAAATCTGGCATGCGTGCTTAAAAAAAAACTACTCCACAGAAACATGGTTTTAGTGTCTTACCTGGATCCTCGTCCTCACCGTCACCTGTGAAAGAGAACAGGAAGAGTGTTAAAACCACATCCATATATATCACAAAGCTCCACAAAGAGGCACTTTACATTGACATCTACCATAATGTTTTACATATCAGATGTAATCATAGCACAGTAGAGTGAGTTGCTCTGATTACCAATATAGAGTAACACTCTCACGTTTGTATTATTTTACACGTGAGGCTCTTCAATGAAAACGCTGACCTTAAAGCAGCTACAAGGAGTTTTAATACTGATGCCTCTATATGATCTACATAAGTAAATGACCATCAGTGAGAATAATGTGCATTTCTATATAGTTATTTCTAAATGTCTGCCGCCAGGTCAGATTCCCTGCAAAATCAGACGAAGCGATTTACAGCGCGCAGACCGGAAGAAATTTAGTTCTAAAGCACAAATAAACCCGTCCACACTTCCGCACAACCCTGCCCGAAGGTGCCATGTTGCCGGATTTTGTGGTGAATGTAGCCTTACATGTGACCTGGGTGTATGAACGGTACTAAAAATTGTTTTACTTTGTTTCATAATTGTCATAGAAAAATTGCCAACAATTGCCAACAGCTGTGCTTAAAAAATAAAAAAAGCACTAAAAATAAATTGCTTCCGAAACAAATGCACAAGCTAGCAAAGATCTTTACGACACAAGTCGGTGGTGCTCATGGGAAATGCAGTCTTAATTCATTGTAAACGCTACTGCTTTCATCCACAGAGGCCGCTAAAATCAACGCAAAATTAAAGTTCCTTGTAGCTGCTTTAAACAAAAAAATCCACCTGAAAGTAGATAAAAACAGCTATACAGACTATATGCCTTACATTTCTGGGTTCATTTTGTTGTGTATTGTTCTTTATTGTCGTAGCAAGAACTTCTTTATGTAAAGTCACCATTTTTCACAAACATTCAACAGTCATACAGGGAGAAATACGTTGAAGCAGAGATGGAGATACTAATTTTTCCATTGACAGTCGCCGCAATACAACATAATGGAACGCAGTCACAAGAAATGTTGGGTTTTGAGCACAGGGCGGTTTTACTCGACCGGAAAACCTCTCACTGCCACTAATTCTCTCCTCACCTAAACGTAGAACCCACAGCTGAATGGAACAAGTTCACGCCTGTTCTCCGAGGTTGTCGAAAACCATTCTGGGAAACACAGGAAATCACTAACTGAAGGTAGAAATAGCCGAGGGAAAGTGAGTACACCAGATCAGTGTATCACAGCACTTCTTCACAGAATAACTTCTTGAATACGCTTTTCTACATTTCCCAAAATGCCTTTCAACAACCCCCAGACAACAAGTCTGAACTTCAGTGGAGGGAGCGATATCAAAAGTGGTGGCAATTGTAAGGGCAAGAGAGCAAGTTTTTCCAGTCAAGAAAAAAAAAAGGGTCACACCCCTTAATCAAAATGTCTTGCGGCTACAATGCATTCTGGTCTAATACGGCCATTGTCAGAGGAGAAATTGGCATATGGGCCTCTTTTACAATGGATGTCCCCTTGTCTGACTGCTGAACATCAATGCAAAACAGTGAGTCTATAAAGAGTCTGAGGGACTGACACCAAAACCTGATTTGATTTGTTTATGTTTCACACAGCTAAATATTTTTCCGATTATTTCATTTCTTTTTAGCTGTGTGGGAGAAATTTAGTTTTCTGTTTGGTTATCCTGAGGAAAAAGAAAAATACACCACCACTCAACAAAGTGGACCCATAAACACAATGCACATGACCAAGAGCTGTTTAGTGTCGCAGTGTTTTGTGGTGGACATTCCCTTTAAAGAAATGTGGCTCATCGAAGTGTTTTCTCTTCAGAGATTTTTCCTTGTATTGCCTTCCTTGTGAGAATTTGGTCTTCTTAAGCACAGAAAATCAAGACCACACACACGCACTCACCAGGTGGACTGAAAACGGTGGTGGGGTCCTCACTGGTTCCAGTGGTGGTCTCTACACCCCGGTCCCCAACAGTAAAGGTTTCTGGAGGTGGAGTGTCTGGAGCGGGGGCTATGGTCCCATT
>OMLF01011838.1:0-19071 GCA_900302615.1 Holocentrus rufus
GCATGTTTTATTTTATTTTGTATGTTTCATTTTGAATATTTAAGTTTATTTTATATTGTATATTTTATTTTGTTTTGAATATTTAATTTTTTAATTTAATTTAAGTTTATTTTATTTAATTTTTGATATCATCCCACTTTTTAAATAAACAGTACACCCATACCCCACTTGAACTGTTAGTTGTAATATTAAATTCAGGCTGTAGGAAGTAACTTAAACCTTTGAGGTTGTACAGTGTTTATTTTGGCTGACCCTCTTGATGCTTTTTTCCTCAACATCCCTTCCTCCTTTTTGTCAGTAATAGCCATACAATTGTGGTTTGAGGCGATAGGTCATATTTGTCATAGTGATCATACTTGCTGTGTCAGCATAGCCTTAAATTACTGTAACTCACTCTGTTTGAGGATTATAATCCATCAGATATACCACTGTTCCTCTCCTATATCAGAGCACAGATTTGAACTATCTGTGGGGATTCGACTTTTGAGAGAATAATAGATTGGCGACACAACTGTATTTTCTTAGCAGTGAAGGTGGGGATTGTTGAGATCCAGAGAATCCCCTGTGTGAATTTTAAGGGGTTTATTTCCACTTGGAAAACTCGGTATGCACACATACTGTTATTCTCTTCAACTTTCTCCTCTGAGGAAGCAGGGGAAACCAGGATGAAAGAATTTCATCCATCCATCGATGGCTCCTTCCACCATGAGTACTGCATCATGTGTTTACTGAAGTGTTCGCCTGAAAATCTCAAGCACTGTGGAACCAGGCAATTGTAGAGCCCTTATACGAAGACTGGCTTTCCATAAACCACAATGAACTACACATTATTGCCAATCTGGAGAATCTGCATTCCAGTCAAGCGGTGGGGAAACTGTGCCTACCAGTGTATTTGTTCTGGCTCACTTACAACGGTTATATACACGGCATATTGATTTTTTTTTGTCTTAAGGTTTGGATGAATATGGATATTAAGTCTCAAACATTTAGTAGTCTTTAAAGGGGAAAAATGCCCTATTTGAGGAGTCACGTTGTCCCTGCTTTATAGTCTAATCAATATGTGTGAACATGAACAAGTTTCTCCCAAAGCCAGAAACCACAGCACTAAGACTGCAACCTGTGATGTCATCAGGATTAACAGCCTTGCACTGATCCATCCACAATGTATAGCATGTTGATTTTGCTGGCTGAGAGAATTGAATTCATTTTTATTTTATCTGACAATTTTTATTCCATCTGGTGCCATTACTTAGGAACCAGTAAGTACCTCTATTCCCAGAAACTCATCCTGAGTCATCTCCTCTGTTCTGAGTCATCTTTTTCATGTCTTGTAAATAACTTTCCATGTATTAGTCCATCAGGATGATGACATAAATCAGTGGTGTTCAAGAGCTCTGTGTTGTTCCTGGCAACAAGACATGTTCAGCACCTCAAACTCAACTTTCTATAGGTCATTACATGACATATTTACAGGTCCTTTAAATAAAATTTTAATTCTGAGTTATAGCCAAAGCATAACATTTTAATTAAATCTTCTCCCTACTGCTTTGTGTCTTAAGTCTCCTAGAAACCATAGATGGTGCCGTCATAGAGGTACATTAGAGAACTGGCTTAACAAAAGCAGTGGTTAAATATATAAAAATCATACAAAAGAAGACAGATACTTGAAAAACACGACTCTGGCTTAGGTATATACGCATATATCTGTTCAGGCACAAGTTGTTGCATCGTCTATGCGAGTCATTGCAGACTTGTTTCCAAATTTAAACTGTTCCTGCGCCCCCAGCAAAATCGCAGCCTACTGAGTCATGTCCCAAAATCGTTTTTTTCCCCCTTAAAATGCTGCCTACTGAGGTGCCTCTATTTGGCCAGTTTTTGAGGGCAGCGTAGATATCCCATGTTAGGTACAGCAGGATATCCCACAATCCTTTGTGTCCCACAGACCATTAAGCGCAAAGAAGTGAAGTCACTGAATATTAAATGTGTACCGCAACAATAAGCGTAATTGTTACTTTCTCTTTATTATTTTGGAGAGTTTTTGTTTGTTTTTTTATGTCAAACAGCAAAACAAACAAACAAACAGACAAAAAACAGAGTAAATGCTAAACCAAGTATTGGTGCAGTAATGACCAGTGCTAGTGATCCACCAAATGTGGTATCTTATAGCAACAGCATAAGTTATGCTGCCTTGCTAACCCGTCTAAAACCAGGGTCATTCTGAGGTATCTTCTGTGAAAACAAAGCCTGCTGAGGACACTGCCTTACCTCTGGGCCGCAGCCTGTGATTCAGTAAACTCTATTATCTATGGCCCTTGTCCCTATATCCCCAGGCTCTGGGAGTTATAGCTTGAAAACATTCACTTCAATCAGCCTGAACAAACTGAACGGTTGTTTTTTGGTTTTATAGCTAGCTAGCTAACAAGCAGTCTAATTTAGCATTCAGCAACATATGCCACAAGATTTATTTGTGATAAAATAATCAGTTCCCAGTGAAAAACCGTACAATCAGTACAATCAATTACTTAAACATCTAACATATACACTCAGACATATTGATTAAGTACATATATACAGTCATTTTGATTTGGAAGATTATTTTACCTGCCAAAGAACTATTTGTTTCCTCAAAAATCACACTTTGTGAATAGGTGCCATTTGATATCTTGTCCCAACAGAAACCTGGATCCTTACAAAACATTCCTTTATCAAGTCACATTGGCAGATTTGACCCATATGACCCCAGAATCTCCAAATTAAGAAACCAGAAACAGTTATTATTTTTTGAGGTTGAGTTGATTTACAAATTCAAGCAGTTTTGGAAAGATCAAATGTATTACCCTCAAGATATAAATAAAATGTCTGGGGTCAGATCTGACCACAGTTGGTCGCTCACGGGTTATATCCACTGCAATATATTTGAATCTGCCTTTGAAACACATCCACATAATACCTGCAAATTACAGCCATTAAAGAAATAAAAGGTGGCTTAAAATACCAGTTCGGCGAAGTAAGTGTTCATTTGGTATATGCATTATCATAAATATGTATGATTACAATATGCAATCATTTTTAGAGAAAATACGGTCTGATTTTCAAGCGGTTCCCGTAGCTTTTCTTCGTCTTTATAAATACACAGTTTTTTTGTGCCCATAGGGATGAGACACCAGTTTGTTTTAAGGCGGAAATCATTTCAGGAAACATGAATGGCTCATAAGCATATACTCAAGGAAATTTATGTATTCCAATTCATGTATGCAGTATGATGTTAAATTTGCTAATCAAAGTTGAAAAATATTTGCACAACCCAAGTCTTGCTGCGTTTGAGGACATGTTTGTTTACTTCTGACTTTGCTAAAAAACTGATGAAGGCAGACAAGATGGTTATCTCCAAGATGGTCATCTCTTGGATCTTTTTCCAATTTTGCCTACTTCCTTTTCTTTTCCTGAAACGCTGAAAGAAGTCGTGACCTTGGCAAGTGTTTTGTTGGTTGATGTGATAGCAGAGAAAACACAGTTTCCTGTTTTTATTCAACTGAGGCAGTAGTGTCTTATAGGTTTACTGGTATACAATTAATTATGTGGGAAAGGTAATTTCAAGTTGAGGGCAGGATAATGATAATGATAATTGTCTTGTCTTCCTAGATGACACAACCACTTTCAACAATGAATCACCCAGTGGTATGAAGAGCATGACAATGATATGCCAAGGCATCTTAATAACCATAACTACAAAATTATAGGAGATACTGATACTGTTTTGCACCAAAATAAAATGTATTAAAATGTACTGCTAATAATCAGACTGAAACTGAAAACAAGTAATACCTTAGTAGACTAGTGGATTTGAAGTATTTTAAGTATTCTTTCAAGGGCAACCTAATTGCTGCAGGGATTATATGACTATTTTAATGTTTATTCAGTTCATGCTCTCATATATAAAACAGAAAATGTCTTATCCCAAAAGATGTAGCCTCTATTTTGGTAACCTCGGTCAAAAACGATGACCTCACGCCTTAGGAGAGCTGTTATAAGTACTGAATGAATCAATGCGCATTAATGTGACATGGAGCTGCAATGTACAGTGGTCCTCGTGTAGGTGTTATGAATGCATTATTAATTGGGCTTATGCAATCTCTGTAAGCTGTAATGTCTTAAAGTACCATGTCGCCATTTAATTGACAATAAGCACTCTTTAACTTCCTGTGTCCATATTTGAAATAGCAGTACTTGTTTAGGGTCAATTTAAAATATCAGTCATCATCACCTCTGAAAATGCTTAGTGTTATGTAAATGGAATAATAGTTTATTAAAAGGTAAAGAGAGTAGTTGATAATAGATGAAATCATACACCTAGATGGAGAAACTCAGTGGTGATGAATTATAAAATCAAAATGTCTCGTAGATAGAGAGATATGCTCTATAATTGAATATTGAAGAGTGAATTCATATTCCTCCACTGAAATCCAGAGGTCTGCTGGTATGTACAAAGGAATCAATGGCAATTTTCTAGAAAGAATACAAACAGTCCAATGGAGGAATACAAATACACTGTATTTCAGATCTAATACCCAATCCAAGAGAGGTTATTTGAATATATTTGAGTGTGTATGGTGCTTGAGATGATACACTTGCTTAGCAACGGGGGCAATAAAAGAGGCTGGCCTTTGGGATAGGATCTGCAGGCTCACAAGCCCAAGTGTTGTGAAATTGAAAACCTGCTCTCGAACACATCCAGACCGACTGGGTCCATACTCAGTCAGCTTTTAACCAGGCGAAGGAAATTACAGCCGTGACCTCTTGATGCTTGCCAGAAAGACACTCGGTGCACTGAGAAGTAATTTTGCTTACACAGAGACGAAGGTATAGGAGAGGGAGGACAAGGTGGAGACGAGGGTACAGATCTTTCTAAGTACTGCGGTTCCTCAGTTTAGAGCTGGGAGCAGCCATTAAATTAACATTCAACACATAGAGGGGTTCAGCTGGGGCATGAAAGGGCTGGGGAGTGAGACTGCCTGTTAAAGCAGTCTGGGAGCCCTATCACCAACGCTGCATGGGGTGTTCTTTTTTCATGGCGCAAAAGCAAGTTTTGAGATTAGTGATGACACACAACACAAGTATGGAGCTCCGCATTGCTGCAGAATTACTGTACGCCCTCAAATTTCACCATCATAAAATACAGAGGCACCAGTCTGTCATGCAATCTAAATAATATGGATATATATTTTTTTTCTAATTGGAGTGCTGGAGTGAACAAGCCAGTGGGCATCAGAATGGATGGAAAGTTATGTTGCTTTAAAATAAGCTATTACATCTTGACAGCAGCTACCGGGTTCCTCAAGTTAATAAATGAGCGCCATTCACTTCTTGGAGCAATGTTGTAGTTCACTCCCCCATTAGGAGGCAGTGGTCCACCCATTCCAATCATTCTTTAATTAGAACTGTTGTTAGTATGGCTGTCACAGGAGGTAATACCTCGTGACAGCATCAGCCAGGCAGCCTGCAATCTCATATTCATTGACAGGGGCTTTGGTGCTGCTTACCGTCACTTCATCTTCCCCGCCGGACTCAGCAAGGCACCAGACACTTACGGCTCATATATGCATGGCTACGTAGTAATCTCATGCTTGCCATGACGGCTTTGTGTGTCCTCTGTTTAAGCATGGAGTGTTTTAGATGCAGCAGCTATAGAGTGAGTGGTATTTACTCAGCCCCTGCAGTAGCATGTGGATACCTGTCTCAACATCCATCCATCAGTCTACATTTGGTCTTTAACTGTGACTGGCTGTCTGATAAGATTTTTTGTTTTGGTTTGTGTTGTTTTTTTTTGTTTTTTTTTTTAGGCATGTTATAGTCTGGCCTCGGGTGATTTTCGTGGTGGCCCAGCGGTTCCCAGAGAGTAAACCTCATAATGGGCTCTGTTTTATCTTAATAAACACATTCCAGGTGTTAACAATTTGTCTTTTAATGAACTGCTGCCCTCTGTGGAGTGATGTAGAACAGCAATCAGACACAATCGCGGCACCCCGCACCTCCATGCCCCAAGGCCTCTATCTCAGTTTTGACACAGTAGGTCTGAGAGGCAGGGGAGAAAACCGACCATCAGTGTGAATCTAGGTGAAATAGGATGCGGACCTCTCTAGAGGGTAAACTACTGTGGAAAAGAGGATGACATCAGGAACCCTGGTTCCCAGAGGAGACGGCTCTGGAAACATTGAACTTTAACGAGATTACCAACTCAGAGAGGGCTGGGAGAAGGAGACGAAACAGCATGTGCCGCTCGGAGTTGGCAGCATGAAATACAGATTTATGAACTCCATTAAACCGCATTTCTTTTTCTTTATTGGGGCCTGCAGCATTTACCCAAAGTGGAAAAAGGGTACAAAAAAATCTCCACTGAATAAATTGCTAACAGGCTGTGTGCATTTACTGGCACATAAGGTAGTGGTGAACAGAAAGATAAAGACGACAAGACAACTTGACTTGTTTCGCTCTGCCGGTTTACTGGTGGATTCTGCACGTTGAGGTAGCGTACCACCAGTCAGTGTGGTCTTTGGAACAGGTGGCCGTCTCGGACTGGCATTGGTGGTACTGAGCTGGCGTGGGTTTGTAGCCAGACTCTCAATCTGTCCACTTGAAAACTCCCCAGTATTGCTGGAAAGTATTATGGCCCCTGTGGAGGAGATAGCAATTACAATTTCTGATGGGAGAGAGAGCGAGAGCCAGAAGCCACATTCATTCTTGGAATATGATCAGACTTATGACTGGAACATTTTAACAAAGCACCACTACACAAATGTCCTCTTAATGCCATCAGTGTGATGCCTTATATTTTCTGGCCCTCTGTGCATTTTCTTTTTATTATCTTTTTGTCAGATTGCCAGCGGTGACTGTACATTTAAGAAGAGACATCATTAAGCTGTGAAATGTCTGCCCTATGCCAGTGCTTGATGAACCACACCAGGCCCCAGCAGGTAGATGGCAGGGAGCGGGTAGATCTGGTGAGGAAACCTGCTCCCATTTAAATCCTGCATTGCTGTAGTCTGTGACAGATTGGATTTGGAGTGGCCAAAGCCATTTCCAGCTGGAGACTACTCACCTTTTGGCCTCTCACCTGAACTCTTACTGCTCTGGTATGTGTGACTAACATGGTCCATGGGTGACTGGTAACACTAGAGCCCACATGTTTTGGCTATTGGGTGCAGCTGGTGCTTGAGATTAACCGGTTTCACACATTTTTGGTGGTCTTTGGGATACAGAAACGGTGTGCCATTCCGTATGCAGTTCACATTTATTCAAAAAAGCCACACACAGGAAGGAGAAAGTGATCAATGTCTGGGCCACAGTTTCAGCTGGTTGTTTTTACAATCCATAAAAAATGTTGTCACATCTCCTCTAAGTAGTAGCTGCCCCCTTGTAGGGAGCAGGCATAAACATCTGTAGGCTTTGCCTGAGGAATGAATAAGTAATAATCGCATGCAAAGCATTTACTCAGTGTGTGTCTCCCCCGATCCCCAGGGGCCGCTGGCTGGCCACATGTCTGAACTCTGCTGTGAGCAGAACGACCTGCTGGGTGGAAGTTGAAGTCAGCCAATGATGCCTCTGTGTTGGATCATCAGGAAAATTTGATTCTCCGTGGGTTACCAGCTGATGTGAACATAATGCCACAAAGCCTGTCAAAGCTGACGGAGGGCCATGTGGAGGCCTGCGACTGTGCCGCACGTTTGGCCGAAGAGCAGCGCCGAAACCGACAATAATGCATACATCTGGCGCAGCTCAGTGAACGCAGGGGAGGAGATGTGACAGGAGTGAAGGTTGCAGCCACCTCAGAGGGGGCTGCGGCCACAAAAGCCAAGGTCAAATCTGTCAGCTCACACATGCCACAGCGGTCGGCTGACAGCACAGAGAGAAGCGCTGCATGGATGGGTGCTTTACACTTATTGAAAATCAATAACAATCTTTCAGTGGCAGCGACAAGACATATTTGAACAACTGCCCTTGCTCAATAGAGTCTTGGAAAATGTTATGTTGATTTTCCATTGGCAAAAAAATCGTAGGATGGTTAAATAATTTTTATGCCAGCATTCTTTATTCACTTCAGCCCTGCTGCTTTCATTGGTGGGTTTGTCATCGCTGTGCAACTGGGTTTTGTTCAAACCCACAGAAATTTATTTTAAAGTCTAGTGGAGATCCGAGTGTTTCCAAAGATACCAAATATGCCCTGCTGAATGACAGGGAAATGTGTATGAAATTATGCAAAAGACAGCTAGATATTTTATATTTGATGTAATTGTGCAGCCATAAAACAATGGAAAATTATGTTTGAATATTTCACTCAGTATAAGTGTGATGTAGCCTCCGGAGAGACAGAATATGGAGGTGACACTGTGCACACTGTGGAAAAAGGTGAAGCTATCTAAGGGGAAATTTGGGGGGAAATTTAAAGTTAAAGTGTTAATCTGTTTAGTTAGGTGATACCTTTGGTGATAAATGACAATTAATTAGGTGTACTGCAAACAATGACAGTCGTCCAATGCACTTTAATATTAAAGACACTCAGTGTAGTCTGCAGCTTGTTATATTTTTCTACCTTCATGTATTTATTCCAGATTGATCACTATAGCTGCTTCATAAGCAACACAACCTGCATGACTTTCAGCTGGGTAGTTGGGTACAGGTGGAATCACTAATGTTTGGTATCACTCAGCAATACAGAGTAGGAAAATAGGTATTTATTTATATGAATAAATTGCAGGTTTTACTTTGTTTCTTTTTTTTTTACCTTGTGATTCTCTGTGCAATTAGCAAGCTTCGATAAACCGAGTGAGCCCCCCTGATAACAATACGGAGTTAATTTGTATTAACTGCGTTTTATGAAGGCAATGAAGATAAAGATAATGATGGCAGCAGTGGTGGTACTAACATGGGCAATGGATGTGAAAGGAAAAAGAAGAGAAATGATCCATATAGTAACTCCTGTGCCCATGCCTATTACGGTGGGCAAACCGTTGTTTATTCCACCACAGGGACAAAGCTCTTTTCACGTAGTAGCTACCGCTTGTTGCGTGCAACGCAGGGGAATTTCTAAACCATTACTTTCACAGGACTAATTCATGGGCATCAGAGCATACGAACACATCAGAAATATGAGTTGCTGCTGCAGATCAGCCTAGAAATGAGGCTGAGCTCTATCAAAGGTTTCAGACGGATATTTGTCTGAGTCATTTGACTGCCTTGACGTAGATCATCTAATTTTTACCCAACTCCTGTGGACACTTGGGAGTCTTTAATAATTCAAACTGAATCCTATTCTTTCATACTTCTTCTTGCTGAGTAGCTCCAGGGAGAATTCAGGTTCACTATTGTGCTTTATTGTTTTAAATTATATAATCTATGGACACATATATGTGTTATCAACAGCCCATATGTTCTGTTTGAGTGGGTGAGATGGGAGGTTATAGGGTGGTGAAGGTGTTTCTAAATTACCAGGAATCCACTTCCTTGAGAATACACTCCCAGTGTAATAATTTAATCATCTGCCATCAGTTGTCAGGTACATTTACACTATCTTATCTAAACTAATTGAATTTGAAGTTGCATTGTTTGCTGCACATAGGTCTAGCTTAAGTAAAGCAAGTGCTTGTTTTTGTGATAAAATTATCCCACCTCAGCGTTATCACACACAGTGTGGGAGAGAGGTGCCTGTTCATTGTATTTGTAATCATTTTGTTACACCAACTGCAACATCCACTGCTATCTGCAGAGAAGGTGGTAACTTTTTAAAATCATTTTGTAAAAAAAAAAAAAGGGGGGGATACAGATGAAGATTGGTATTGTGTAAAACGCTTTAATGTAGAACTCGTGTGCTGAAAATGAATGGCTTAATTTTTAATGATTCTCCAGCTGCATGAGAACCAGACAAAGTGCTCAGACTGCATGCCAGATGGCTCACCCTACCTTTATGTGTTAGGAGGTGACAGTCCAAATCCTGTGCTGCTGAGTGCCTAGGGCTCCACAACAGGGAAATTGCATTCTGATCCAGTCCACTCCTCTGTGTGTTAGTGTTACACAACAGACTATTGTGTCTGGCATTTGCATTAGGGCCATGAAATTCAAGCCCACTGGCTCTCGCCATCTAGTGTGATGAGACAACAGTAGGAGTTTCACCTTATCTGTTGCCATGCTACGGCAAGATCAGATTCACGCCTAGTCTTCAAAGCTATTCCACAGGCTTTTATTGAAATGCATCACAAGAAAGAAGGATGTATGACTACACACAACCTATTTACTCCTTCTGTTGTGCAGATTTGACACGATGTGACTTTTAACTACCTTAGCAGAAAATTAGAGCAGCAGCAGACGTGGACTGACATAGCAATCTGAAGGTAGCCACATAAAATCAGTTACTTTGAGGCGGTACGCGTTGGATACAAAGTGGGTAATGTGCCTGCTATTGTGTGGCCTTATGTGAAGTAGTCCTCTGTGTATCCATCATTGTGGGCAGTGAATCAGTGAAGCAGGCAGGGGCTGCTGGGAAGAGGCCCCGTGGGACTGAGGCCTTGTCCTGTCAGTACCGGGAGGGACGGCCAGATAATAATGGAGACATCATGAGGGCAGGAGATAGGCTTTCCTTTTCAAAGTGGAGGTGGTGAGAATTTGCAGTGTCTTTCTACAACAGCCTCGTGGCCATTGATTGGTCTCTGGTCTCTCTTAAAAAAGGACAGTTTTAACGGCCTTTGTGGCAGTAAACTGATGCCCGTGCTACTTTTTCTTCTCACAAAAGAGAGTCAAGAATCTGAACAGAGATTAGCATCTTATTTCGATAATAAGTGGTCAGTGGTGGAAAATATATTCAAATCCTTTACTTAAGTAAAAGTAACAATACCATGATGGAAAAATGCTCCAGTTAAAGTAAAACTCCTGCATTCATAATTTTACTTTAGTTAAAGTATAGAAGCATTAGCAGTAAAATTAAAATGATAATAAGTAAAAGAAGTGAAGATTATTCCTTTTCTGCTTCATTGTGAAGAATGGTTCCTGTTCAGAATGTTAAATTATTCATGCATTAACCTGGAAGAAATATTTGAATGTGTATTTGAATGTCCATGTACTGTTGGCTAGTTTCAACTCACCATATTTTGTGTTTTGCATGTAAAAGCTTATTCTGCAAAGGAACTAGTACCTTCAGCTGTCAGATAAAAGCAGATTTCCCCCTGAAATGTACTGCAGTAAAAGTATAAAATAAAGTTCATGTGCCTCAAAATTGTAAATACAGTACTTGAATAAATGTATTCAGCTTCATGTACTTTCCACTCTGTGTACCTGATAGGAGTCAGGAGTCTGTAGTGTGAGTGCAGGAAGCTTACATCTAATTTGGCTTTTTATCTATTTGTGGACATTAAATAACTTAGATATTCTGAACTCTCACTACTGACTATACAGCAGACACTATTTATTCTTGATCTCATATTAGATGTAAAAGCAGGTTTAAAAGCAGCAAGCCAAAGTTGTTATGATTTCAAAGCATGTCCCATCTCTTGTCATGTATTAGACTAATACAATTATATACTGGCATCAAAAACTTGTTACTTTCCAATATTTATTTCTGCTTCAGATGTTCCCTCTGGCACTATCTGCATATCACTTCTCTTCTGACACTCTCTTCAAAAACTCTCAAAGACACTTCCAAAAATTAAGTTTAGCTGTCGGGAGATGGATCATAATAGCCCAGTGCAGCACTTTAAGTATGTAGGTTACATCAATATTCTGAATTTTAGTATTCCACTGCAAAGTGCCTTCCAAGGTTAATAGCCTGGCTCCATCACTAGTGAGAAGCTGGAGTAGTGAATGGGGACCTGAGTGGGTAATGCCAGTGATCTGTGTTGATTGTTTCTTATGAATCATTTTAGACAAGAAGAGTTGAGTTTACCAGGCTAAATGTTCCATGTTTAGCTCTCAGCTGCACAAGGTAAACTGTGTGGCTTTAAAAACCACATGACATGCCATCTGACTGACACCGTTTCTTTTCCCAGGAATGTTAAAATTGTATTTTGCATTCATTACCCCCTGCTGGCAAGGACTTTAAATGCAATTGCATCGTCTTGCTCCTGAGTGCATTTGGGTTCAGTGTCGAATCTCAGCCAGTTTATGCTCTTTGTGACCAGTTGATGGAGTACACATTAGAAACTCAGCAACAGCTGTTGAGTGACCACAACAGTGTGGTATTCATACAGTGCCAAGGGAAAAAGAACAATGCTCTCATCCTAAAATATGTTCCTGAAAATAGTGTTTGAGTGTATTATATTGCAGGAAGCCTCAAGCCTTGCCAAAGCCTCAGTGTCAAATGATTTGTGAAGTTTTGTCTCTTGGTTTCTTTTGTTCATCTTTTTTTGATGCATTGCTTCTGTCATTTTCAAATCTTCTTCTTCTTTTTTTTTTTTTTTTAAACCCAGTTGCCTTAAGTGAGGCTGTGTCCAACGATGTCCAGAATCTATCTGTGAAATTTATGGCAAAAGTTTTTCCTTTTTTTTTTTTCTGTCACAGAGACAAGGATCAAACCAGTGTTGTTTTTTTCAGCAACACATCATCCAAATATAACATCGGTGAGCTTCCGCTGTCATTGGTGCTTTGTGATTTTTTTTTTTTTTCAACCCTGCGGTCTGAGCCATACAAGAGCAGATATTCCAACACTGCTATTTCTCTTCTTGTCTGCAGAGAAGCCGATGCCACAGGGTCCCCCAGGTGGTGTTATCGGGATCCTTGGAGGTGTAGTTGCCATTGGGCTCATCATTGGCGTGGCTGTCACCGTTTTCATGGTCCATCGGCGGCAGCAGAAGACCCGCACTGAGACAGATAATGACCTGTGAGTACCAAGACTCTACCAGAGAGTATTGCAGTGGGCCGGACGGGTGGTAAGATTAGGTGTGCGCTCTGTCAGCCCACAAGAGAGAAGCACTTCGAAAGGACAAAACACTTTGTGGCAGAGTTAATGTATTTGGAGACAGAAGAACACACTGCAAACATGTTGTTGCTTCCGTCTCTCCTTCCCATTCAGCCTGAGAGCCAACAATATCTTTCCCCGGCTGTCAGAGGTCACTTATGAAAGATAATGGCGCCCACACTAAAAAACATATGCCAAGTCTATCTTTTATCACTTTATTCTAGTAGAGGAGCTTGATTATCATTAAACGTCCAGTTATTAAGTGGTTCGTTGATTGCAGTGTGGGCTTGATTTGTCCACTTCCTATTGAAAAGCTGTTGTTTTAATCAGGACTGATTGCAGGAACTCCAGCAGGTCCTTCCCTCTGGGGAATGTTTCACCTCTGCAGGATTGTTACAATATTATCAAGAATTCAATGAGCTTTTCTCCGTCAGTGTCTCTTTAAGCAGTAGGTTTAGAGGTTGGGTGCTTTATAATGCCATTCAGAGAAACGGCTACGGAATTATTTAAGTGGATTTTAATCAAAATAGTGATTTGCTGATGAAAGGTGAATCAACATGTGATGATTGGGCTTGGAAAACACCGAAAGGGGATGATTCCTCGCAGTTTGAAAAGGGAAAATATAAGAGAAACAGTGATATATATAGTGATTCACCACTGTAATATCTGGCGTTGTGGTGGTAGATGGGGTCAGTCTACTTCAAAGCTGATAGGTGTGTATACTCCCCCCGCGTGCCCAAATAAATAAATAAATAAAATAGAATAAAAAATAACTTGTTGGTAACCTCTGTATAATTAGGCATTATCATAAAAACGACCGTTCCTCCGAAACGGAAAATTACAAGACACCACGTTCTTCACTCCAATCAAATCCAGCAGATTGCTATTAAAGATAGATTCGGGGACCCTGTATTTTTGCCCACTGTATTTACTCCTGCCACCCCTCCTCCGTCCAACCAGGTAATTTTGTTCTGCCTCCAAACCAAGGGCCATGACAATTTCAAACACTGCCAGCTGCTGCCTGCACACAGAGGAGAACACAGAAGTTACAGGGAATGCAGCTGAGAGAATAACAAGGAACGGAGCTATGAAAAAGGAAAATATCTTCTCGTATTATTCCGAAGGTGATAAAAGTCTCTGCCATCTGCTCGGAGAGAATTGTGGGAAATCTGTTTTCAACAAGGAGGAAGGGAGCATTCAAGTTGCATCCCGCTAATTGCTTTTGTCTAAGACACCTGGCTACGACAGATAGCTCAATGGTTGCCAGGGTTTCCATGATGCTCCTGGCTATACTGGATATACATGATGCAAGCTCAAAGCACATCCCCATGGGAATGATGCTGCTGTGTACAGGGGTTGGCTATCTTCCTCCCTGGGAATATTACCAAAACAACTGAGGTGGGGGTGTGCAGAATCTGGCTGAGGATGCACATGAGCCTTTAATCAACTCGCATGATGAGATTACAATGCTTTTTTTAGAGGCCCCCCTCCAGAACCTTGTAATTGATTTGATATTCAAAGCGCTGATGGTAACATCGGCGAGATCCTCTGCCAGGCTTTGTCCTCGACAACTTAAGACAGCTGTGAGTCTGGGTTCTCTGCAGCAGCAGCAGCGGCGGCGGTGGCGGCGGCGGCAGGTCCAACGTTGGGATCCGTGCAGAAAACCGAACCGCTTCTACCTCTCAGGAATGCTTTTCAAGACAAATGAAGCACACACACACTTACCTCTCCCATTGCTTTCTGTCTCTTTCTCCCTCCCTGCTAATCTATCTTTCTTTCTCACTCTGATGCTGAAGTAACTGCTCTCTGTTTCCCACTCCCCTCCCTCAGCATTGCTGTTGCTGCTGTTGCTGATAGTTGTGTGACACAGGCTCCAGAGAAGCCAGAATCCCCCACAAGGAAAGTAGAGGCACCTGACCCCAGTCTATCCCCCACTGAACCCTGCCCTCCTGGATCCTCTATCTTGTTGCCTGCATGTAATGGTGGCCTGCAAGTGACGTACTTGAGCACACCATTGTGAACACTCTCAAGCAAAAGGAAGTTAATTGACATGATAACTAATTAGACTCTCGCACAGGACTCGACGTGCACGATGTGGACTTGAAATTAATGGAATTCCTATTTTCTTTTGATAGCATTCAGCAAATAGAGATGTTTGAAGTGCAATCTGAGGCTTATAAGAATAGTGCCGTTCTCATACTGAGCTTCAAACGTCTCTATTTGGTGCACGCTATTTAAGAAATATTCCATTGCATCAAGTAATGGCAATGAAACCCATTTGATAAACAACTATGAGTGAAAATTGAGCTCAATGAAAAGAGTGCCAAGATGAATCGGAATTAATTAAAACATCCTAAGATAAAAATGTACAATTTTATTTGTAATTTATCGGGTTTTGGGGTGCTTGTGCAGAACAGAACACTTTTTAATCACTCTCCGATTCAGAAAAGATTGAGTGAGTATAACATACATATCAAATTGTTAATCAGTGGAAAATCTGTATGCTTAGAGGCTTATTATTTTTTTTTTTTTCATAATCATCACACATGCTGAAACTCAATGATAAAGTCATGTCTTTTGTCATTGTGAACAGCCCACATTGTGCAACCTCTTCTCCTCCTCCACCTCTTGCTCTTTCCTCTCTGTTTGTGTGCATGATCGGTGTCAAATATGCATGACAAGAGTAATAGTTCTGTCAGTGCCGTGTAACTGTTGTTATTTGTCGTTATTGTTTCCTGGTTTGGCATGTGATGCTCAATGTAGTGAACTGTGATTCAAAGCTTTAATTGTCCAGATGAATATTTGTGTCGGTGTTCACTTCTTTGTAGCTTGTCATCTAACCTGTTCAGTGTCTTATGAAGAAATTGTTTACTTTGATTTTGAAATGTTTAACTGTGTAAATGCAGATAATAATTTGCTTGGTGTGAAAGCAAGTGAATGTGCGGTTTTTATCCAGAGAACCACTGCAGGAGATTCATAGTTTTATATGAGTGTCTGATGTCAGGGTAAAGGGGAAGCATTTAGCCAGACTGTTTAATCCTGCATGTTGATGAGCCGTTAATCAAGCCTGGGCATTTGATAACATGCCTGACTGCACCGCCAGTCACGCCTGTGTTTGCCCTCACAAAGCAGCACATGATGTGACTCAAAATTGGTCAATCCTAATAAATCATTGGCCCTTCAGAGGCTGCACTGGCACAATAGTCAACTGCTTATCAAAATAGATGGGCATTGTCAAAAGCGGTGTTCTCAGAATAATGTGTTCATCGCTCTGTCTCTTGCCGGAGCGTGATGTATGACCTCTAAAATGTTGAAAAGCACTGACAATCGTGGCACGGCTCCCCTGCAAAATGATTTCACCCAGTGGTGTTTCTGACATGCAGCTGGTACTGACAGAGTTGCAAATAGTCGGTGCTATAAATCAGTTTGATGCCAACTTCTGGGCCATTTTTACCACAATGTCTGAGAAGAATCACATGCAGAATGTAAAAATGCAGAAGAATCTTGAATTATGAGTCAGATGTCAATGTCACCCAACACAGAAATATTTTCCCACTCTTGCTCAGGCTTAAGGGCTACCTTGGGGAAACGAAGATGAAAAATAAGACGAATTCAACTTAACTGGAAATGCAGTTGGAATGAAATACAGCGGCACTGTGATATAGGGGACTCTTGTATAATATTGATAGACTGTCCAGTGTGGTCTAGTACAAAGGAATGGGTAGTAGTAATGGTAAATATAGACTGTCCGCTCCAGTAACACAATTTGAAAAATGATACTGGCACAGTTTCTGTTATGATTCGTGGAGAATCTCCAGAGATATTATTTACACTTGTATACCCTTTAATTCACTAAATGGTCACCGAGCTTTTCACCATTGCTGTGTGGAGACCTATAAAAAGTAATAAATGGTTATTGATGTTGGACAGTTTCTAGCTTTAAGCTGTGACCAAAGTAGGATTGTGTTTATTGTATTTCTCAGCCTTTCAACATGGACTGTTATTGTTGTATTGGGTGTGAATATGAATCATTCACTGATATGTTATTTATGAGTAAAAACAGTGTTTGGTTTCTTTGTACAGAATGTTGTACATACAGCAAAACTGTCTCATATCTTTATTTCCATGTATTCTGCATAGCTGTGTATTCAAACTAGCCTCAGGCATTGAAATAGGTCCCATAACTGCCTCTGAATATGTGTATAAATGTATAGCTGAAGTGTTCAAAAAAAAAAAAAAAGCAAAACACTCCTTTCAAATAGAAATACCTTTTGATAAACTTGTCAGAAAGCAAAACAAAAGTCATTTTTTTCCTTGTTTCACTCTTTCTTGTGAGGAGAAAAGAAAAAAAAAAAAAAAGAGCTGAGCTGAGCGGAGTAATTGTTGTCCGCCTTTTGAAAAGATTGAAGCTAGACAAAGCATGAAAGTAATTGCCTCCTAAAGATCAAATCACATTTATCCCGTCTTGCAATTAAAAGTATCATTAGCATTTAAATTGCCAAATAAGATTGTGATCAACAGAAATCAATGGGAGCACCAAGGATCAGCTCAAACACTTCATGTTGTTTTCCACAATGAGGACTGTGGTCATGCAGTGGCTCCCTAATCCAAATGCTTGTGGGACTGCAGCAGTGCACTTTGTCTACCATGGAAGCATGGGACAGGGAAAGTGTTTTCTAAATGTCAAATTGAGGGACATCTTACTCTCTGAATATCTACAGTTCAAAAACAGCTTTCTCCTCAGCAAAATTTCTAATAAAAGGTCATATTTCTTTCGTCAGTGTATTCTAAAAGTCATTTTCTTTGCTGTAAATCTTCACTCGCAGATTACTCTTCTCAGTTTAGGGATTAGTTATGTTTTCTCCTTGCTATCCTCCTTAAATCTCCCCTTAAGCTGCCCTGAGCCTTTTGTAGTCGACAGAGCGAGGAAGAGCGAGGTCTTCAAGGTGGATGTCTAAGTACGAAACAGAGCAACTTGAATGTAGCTTATGGTTCCCTGCCCAATGCTTTCTGCTCCCCACAGGCTTGTGGTGCTTGTCGGCTTTCATTAGTGTCTGCGTTTCACAAAGCCAACGCCCACATGCTTCCTGCACCAAATTCAGCCCTGATATAGTCTATGTGTAATCACACAGCTGAGATGCACATCAGGTGGTCAAGCTGAATATGCTATTATTGTGCCATGTCTTATTAATGACGGCACTGCGCACGTTAAGTGTAAACAAGACAATCATTTATATATTAATACGTCAGGAAAGACACACTGGGAAAAGTGATAAAATACATATTTTATTCACCATATGGAAAAGGATATTTCATAATAGAAAAGTTACTTAGTTGATAAATATTGGAAATGATCCTTTTTAAATGAATTCAAACCTTACTTTAAATATTCATCAACTATTAATATTATGACTGATACTGTGATATTGTCTCATCTGGAACACTGCAGTATATCCATTTATTGTCAGAGGATTTTGTCCAGTCAGATGGTTTGTATCTCCATGCTCTGTTAATTCCAAATTTTAAAACTTCACTGTATGTCATTAAATACTGTATGCCAGCATACATTTATCATCAAACTTCACATGGAGCAAGAAGGGGGGGGAAAAAATCCAAGATCAAAGACAATGCTTATTTTGCTTGAAAGCAAGTCTTGCATGGGGAAGAAGTCACTTAATTATTTAGCTGGTATTCACCGCTGTATCACTTTGAAGAAATATAATGGCAACTTTATAGCTGTGACTCCCAGCTACCGTCCTCCTGAATTCATCTACTGAAACATAAACACTTCCTCCATGATATTTCACATCCAAATGTAACAATGAACCCTTTTTCAACAGAATCATTCAGACAATAAAGAAAAATAATTTAACTCCCAATTCCATAGATTACACTCTGAATTAGTTTGATATATGAATGATTTTGTTCTGCACAGCTAGGTACTCAATTTGTGTGTGCATGTGTGTATGAGACAGACAGATTGAGCACACACATTTGTTTGTCTTTGCACATGCGTGCTTGGGCACACACACCAGAATTGTATGTATATGCACTCTGCACACACAATGCTTCATCAAGCGGAGATGCTCCTGCCCTTGATGCTATTGCTCTTTTTTTTTTTTTTTTTTTTTTTT
>OMLF01011838.1:22418-33586 GCA_900302615.1 Holocentrus rufus
TGGGTGTTGAAATACTGAGGTAACAAGTAGCCAAATTATGAAACTTTGGAAACATTTTGGTGGAAATCCAGTCATCCATTGAGACATTCACAAACAAAAACAACAACAACAAAAAACATTCATAATACCTTCATAACAGCTTAATAAGTGCAACATGACACATTGTGAATACTGGTCAGCTTTGATTCCCCTTTCTTTGTTCTGTTTTTCATCTCAGTTGGACTACATCGTCAACTATGGTGCTCATTTGCTGTTTAGGTCACTGGTGACATAGCAATGAAATGATATGTCAGTTTGGTGACATGTTGCTATTTCCAGACATTGCACACTATGTCTTACAGGGATAACTCTCATCTTACCCAGCTTCCCAAGTGCTCATCATGTTCTTCTCTGGAATTGCACTGGTCAAAGAGTGGCTTCATCCATCCAGATACAATTAACTGCGAGTCCTTGAGTTTCAAACAGCCTAAATGGAATATCTAAATATAGACATGGTGTGTGCCTCCGGTAACACCAGTAACATGTAGAGTAATTACCAGTCTAATGCAAATTAATTTGCCCCCATAAGTAAAGTAGTGGTAAGTGGGTCGTTTTTGACAAATAAATGGTACTGACCTTGCACTGCAGTACAAATATAAAAATAAACTGGAATATAGTGAGCCAGTGTCCTTAGTATTTTGGTATTTTTAACAATGAAAAAATCCACCTTTGCAGGTTGCATACTATCATGGCAAGCCTCTTTCCTTTGCCACTAGACAGAAGTAGCTCAACCGTGTTTCACAGGGACTGTCTGATTTAGACGTAGGACATTTACAGAATTCTGCTAATCCATTCTGGTGTTTATGAAAAATAGAAATAGAAAAGTGATGCCTACAAAATAATCTGCACTATCCAATTTCTGCAACAGCTTCACAGCACATTGTTTTAATCGTTAACGCAGCGCCTGTTTTATAGTGCAAATAAGTTTTATGCTGAAAATCTAGCTTACTAAATGCCCCACTGTTTGCTATTTCCTATAAAAGAGCGATGGATGGCCTTTTTTTCCATTAACGGTTAATAAACTCAAAATGCAAACTGAAATGTCAACATTCAGCAGCTGAGTGAAAATAGACTGATGTAATATCTTTTTTCCCTAAGATCTCACTCACAAAACATTATCATATTAGCAATAATTACGATCAGAATAATTTAACATTTCGCTAACTGCAGTGGCCTGAGATTTTAAATGTGACAGTAATACAGCGTTCATGAAGGTTAAAATCTTGCACGTCATGCATAAACCGTGCAGGGAAAGTGAGTGAGTGCACTTGAGCAAGGCACTTCAAAAGCCCAACTGCTCTAATGGAGCTGCTCAGTAAAAGGGTTAAGTTCTGTTGGAGAGCTTCCAGCAGTTAATGTGTTTAATTGTAGGACTGTAGTTGCTGGAAAAGAACATATGTATGCAGCAGCCTGCCTTCTGGAGGAATAAAGTGAACAAAGGAAACAAGAATCATAGCAAGATAGCGACATGATTGGTGAAACACTCATGAATGAACAATAATCACTGATGCATGAGCAATAACATTCATTAAGCATGTTTCCTATGCTTGTGTTGCACATTTGAAATACAACTCAGTGCCTGTAGATTAACTGCATAAAGTGTCTAAGCAATGGCTGTTCCCTTGACATTTACATCAGCCATTCATCTTATGCTTGAACGACAGATTGGTTCGAAATTGTCCCGCGGAACATCACGTTACTGAAGGCAAATTAAAACTATTATATGGAACTTTTTGTCATATGGAAGTGTTCCGTTGGTCCCGCCCTCCACAACTCATCAGCTGTTCACGTTGCTGCCTCGACACGTGTCACTTGCCTCACCATCTTGATGAGCTGTCGACCTTGAGACAGCGCCTAGCCTGAAGCTGATGCAGCAAGCGGCATCCGTAAAGCCTCCACAGGTGTTGGAGAAGCAGATGGTGGATGCAACCAATATGCGCTTGAAAATAAATAAATAAACAAGTACATGAAGAGGCAATGACGATGCTCACTTTGGGTTTTTGACTGGCTTTTGTTCTTCATGCACATTTTGTCCTTGCTGCACTTTCGTCTCTTAAAGTCACAATGACATGAAAGAAGACTTTTTCAACTTGGTGGCTAATTTCCACACTAGAATACTGACTTACTGAGCAACAAATGCCAAAGAATTTAATATATTTAGATTTTTATTTTTGTACTTTTAAATCAAAATCCCATAAGTGGTAGTATCATGCTAAAATCAGTAGCCGTGGACACAAATTTCATCCCTGCCATCAAATAAAACTGCCTTTACACCTTTAAAAAGATGCCTCCCCGTGTTAAGACCCGTCCCAACAACCTGTTTCAACTGGAAATACATCGCCTAAAGGAAGCAAGAGGCTCTCAAAATGCCATTTCATTGTGACTTTAATGCATTCTACCTTTGCTGTTGCTGCTATAATTTCCCTATGATGTGTTTGCCAGCCTCATCTTGATAGCCAACCAATTTCAAGCAATCCAAAACAATTTTTGGCTTTAGGGATGTGCACATATAGCATACAGACTAATCATGGATAATAATGTCCTATGTTTTTGTTGCTCTTTTAATGTGAAAAAGTTACATTTTGAAGCTTTGATCTCAGAGTAGGTTGCTAGGTGACTTGACTGGCCTGAAAAAACTGGCAGCCCGCTGGCTTTATGTCACAGTCCACTGCACAGACCGAAACTGGCAAAGCAGCCAAGTATCAACATCTGCGCTCATTAGATCATAAACACTAGGTTTATGTTGCATTGTGGGTTGGATTGAGAGGGCCAAATAGATGACAACTGACCAGGAAGCCAATGTCTTCATGCACTCGAATGAATGCTTCCTCAAGCTAATTGCATCCATCTGCGTGAACTCTGGTCCTCAACTCAACATACATGATCACTCAGCCATTAAAATCCTTGCAGTTGGACGTAATATGGGGGGAAAATATTACAGAACCCGAGTGCAGTGGATATTGACTGGCATTAAACAGCTATTTTTCAATGTAAGAAAAATTAGACATCAAAAGGCATTTGGCAGCCTTTTTATCCCACAGAATGAATAGCACAGAGGTGTGGAGGGGACAAGCATTGTTAAAATCTATTAAATGAACCTCACATTTATTACGTTGAAAACTGCATTGTTCTGGCAGACTTTTATGTCTGTTATGTAATTGTGTGACATGCAGGTCTGATAAATGTTTAATGAAGGTTTTATGAGTGTTCATTTGTCATTTGAAAATTAATTCATTCCTTTATGTCACGAAATGTCTCATGAGCCTGTCATGAATTTCCCACCTTAAACCCCTTTAAAAAGTATTTCTCACTTAACGGTGTCAAACTTTGCTTTGAGATTATGACAGACTTTGACAGATCAATTAGGAACATGCTGTGGGCAGATTTTAACACCGGTGACCTGGTGAAATGGAGACTATAGAGGAGCGCTTTGCTGCCACTGCTCTTTCATTAGGCTGCTTCCTCTATGAAGAGTACTGCAGAAAATTCAATATCACAACCCAGAGTGTCTGAAGTGAGAACCTCTGATATCTAGTTTTGCCCCCCAACAGCTCTGGTGGGAAAAAGCGACACTTGTCATAAATGTTGGCATCTTCTTTCTTTCCATGCCTCTTTCGAAAGAGAGCCTTGGGTTACAAAAATTGTGTGAAATTGCATACTCATTGTGTACTCATTGCATGACTCATGTTCTTCAGAAATATATATATATATTGTTAAATGGGATTGGTTCCATCAGCTTCCCCCCCCCATTCCTTTTCTAATGTGCCCTGTGCTCTGTTCTAACCTGAAAGCCTCCGTAATTTTCTATTTAATTTCCTAACAATGTCCCTCTAATGAGTGTCTACCCCTCATCATCATCTAGGAGTATGATTTTTAGTTGCCTCCAAATAGACTAGACGTTTATAAAGGAATATATGAATATGCAATAACCTCTTGGCCATGAAATTGGACGGCGCAGGTCAACATAAGGACATTAAATACACAAGCGCTGGTTTCGAAAGAAGCATTTATTATTGCATGAGCTATGTCTTTTCACATCAGATAGGAACATCATCTAATTATGTATTAAATTGTCATCTTTTGTATCAATCTCTGCTTATCCAATCTGGTATCAAACTGACATAATGCTTAATTTTCCTCTTAATCTCTTTGAGTTCAAAAGGTTTCACAAATGTTTGACGACGCCTTTGTTTGTCATAATGTTCCAAAGTTTTATAACAGTGATCCCCCCCCCCCCCCTTTTTAAGTATGATATCACTCGCAGAAAGAAATAACCAAAGTCCAAAACAGTGACACATTAAAGCCTCTGAGTCCTTTTCCACTTTTAAATTGAAATATGTCTCCAACTATCTCCGGTCCAGTTTCAAATCCTCAAACACTGAATAGATATTCCTCTGAAATATGACAAAGCCAAGGCACAATTGTTGAAAATCTCCATTCAAAGGCGCCTTTGCTTGGGGATTATCCCAAATTTAAACATTTCAATACAGTGACATCAAACCATTAAAAGAAACCCCTAAACTAAATACCATACTGGGCTCTTACATTAAGACAGGGAGTGCATTTTGCTCTGGCCATTTGTGATGCTGTTGAAAATAATTCAGATTTCCTTTTTTTTTTAGATTTTCATTTTGAAAAGAAGAAAGCAAGATAATTCCATGCAGAATGATATCATGAATTTATTCTTAGCGTCTTTGGTATCCAGAGGTTTGGGACAAGCTGTACACACATCTTCATGATGTGTTTATGTTAACGCATAATTGACCAGGGCCAGCCAATTTGTAAATGCATGTAATGCAAAGTGCAGTGAATGCCATAAACCACACTGCATTCTTCAGTGGCTCTACAGCAGTGGTAGCTTTATAGCTTTGAAGTTACTTTTGTAACTTTGCAAACTATTTCCTAACTTTGCATCATACCTTTGTATGATTATATGGAAAAGATTAATTTGACAAAATAACTTTGATGCCCATATAGAGTTCAGTACAGCAGCTAAATCTAATGCTGCTGTCAAGACATATTCCTTGTCAGATTCCCGGCCTTGTTTCGGCTTATTACCCCTAAAAAATAGATGTGCGCAAATGAACTTCATTTGACAAATTAAATAACTTTCAACATAATATTCTGGTGTTCTGCGATTGCGGCTCCGGTCTAATGTGGATGTACTACAGGCAACAGTCTTCAGTCATAGGCTAATTACAAAGTTAACCTTGGCAGGGATATATTATAAAGCAGCTCCAACACAAGTGGTTGGCTGCTGTTGGATTGTGGGAGCATGTCACTGAGCTCATTATCATCCTCCAACCATCCTGTCTGAGCTCTGATGTTTCCTGTAGGTGGTTCATCTCGACAAGGAGGAGGAAATGCAGAAGCTTCCTCTTCAGCCTCCTTATTACGACATGGCGCCCTCTGAGTCAACCCCCTTCACTGATAAGCCGGTGAGTAGTAAAGCCACGAGCAAGTTCAAAGGAGCTGCTCTGTGAAGGGGTCATCAACAGCCAGCGCTGCCTTCGGCCACTAGTAATTGTATATGGAGCTTTCTATGGAGCAATGCTATTATACTTAATGGTATTTTAGCAAATATTCTCAAATGAAAATGCTGGGCACAGACACTTTATGAATGTCCTCGGGGATCTCTAATGTGGCTGAATCTTTGTTAATGTCTGGTGTTAAAAGTGGAAGGGACCCTTTAACAGGCCAGCCGCTAAATCCATTGGGTGCTTTGATTAAGCTCCTTATCCCATCATTTACATCAGCACCATTCACCTTCTGTCTAAACCTGATCCAGCCGACGTCCTGTCTGCATGTGTTAATTCACGTTCTGACCCCGGCACTCACCGCACACTCCGCCCGCTACCTCATCTCCCCTCCAACGCCTCTAATCCGCCATAATTACTTGTGTGTTTACATGGCAACCATGTGCAGATAAATTGCAGTGCGATGCTCGACAGTATATCGTCGACCCTGTGTGTAGCTGTTGACTATGAAGTGTTTGCCTTGTTGTATCAGATGCTTCCGCTAACCGTGATGAGCCCCCCTCAGAGGCACATGATTCAGATGCTTGTGTTTGAGCTTTTTTTGTGTGTTGTTGCTTGGATGGAGTCTCAGCCTTGATTTAAAGATAATTAACAGGACTTTTGTACAGTGTGCATGCATGTGCATGTGTATGTGCGTATGTGTGTCTTGTAAAAAGAGAAATATCCCTAAAATGGTCGTTGCAAATGTGTAGTTGTGAATGCTGCTTATTGTGTCTACCATACAGTGGCTAACAGGAAGTAAATAACAGCCAGTAAATTAGCATTACCATGGCTACCTGCATCACTAATATGGCAAGAAGCTGGATGATGCCTGTAACAAACACAAATCTGCTATGCTTGTAGAAGTTGAAAAGCTGCAGAGGTCCTCTGCAGAACGCTGTAAGGCACAGGCATGGTGACATGTGTGATTTCACGTGCATTAGTCTTGGAGAGGACCATCATGTCTCTGCAGTATTTTCATGGGTTTTTGTTTTTGGCATGCTAGCAACAGCCTGCTACACTCCATGGGTTTTATTCTGAATGGTAAAGGGATAAAAAGGCACCAGTTACTGGGGAGTACAGTATTAAGCTCTGTCTGCACCTTGTAACTCCACATTAAGTTTTGTGTGCTTCGTAAATGCTTTGACTTATTGTTTGTTGGTACCATTGTGTATTGGTCTGCCTAATGCTCCTCTTGAATACCATGCAAACTGTTGTTTCACATCTTTTCTGCAGTATTGATGCTGGTGATTAACTGCATGCTTTACATTTCTGACATATCAGAGCGTCCTTCCACAAAAGTGGCTCCACAGGTCGTTAGTTCCTACCCTGTAATTTGACCCACAGGAACGTTTCCTAAATTAGCATTCCTAAGCAAAGTAGCAGAAAGAGTGAGACTTTCACACAAGAAACCCATGTTCATGTCTCAAGTGAAGCGCGGCCAGTGTTTGTTTCTAGGTGTTTAGGTTTCATTTTCAAGTTCATTTCTGCAAGTTTATTTCTGTGACAATGGCGACAAAGGTTGTTTACCATAACCTTACCCTAACTTTATCCTAAACTTAACCAATTAGTTTTGGTGCCCAAACATAACCAAATGGCAAACATTTTGAGTGTTGTCTGAGTATTGTAAAGAAATGTTCCTGTGGCTGGTATTCTGTGGGTCATATTAGAGGGTAGCAACAATCGACCTATGTGGTCAGAGAGGTTGGATGATGTGTTGGTTATACTGAATATATTAGCCTCCCAGCATGTTAATATTGTTAATATTGCTGCTTTGCATTGATTGCGTGTTTTCTTTTAAATGGATCATCTTTCTTCATTGACCTGTCAAGGATAACTAACTCTGTCATTGTATTCTATGGACAAATTGCTCTAGATTTGCTGTATTGGTTATTACTTGTGTTTAAGTGTCATATTCTATTCTACGCTCAAAGAAACTGGATGTTAAACTTTGAAAATCCTTGGACAGATTCTCATATTGTGCATTTCATAATTCTTGTAACAGTGTTCTTTAAATTAAGTAAGGGCTGCTCTTAAGATATATAGTTAATCACCGAGGTTTTCAAAACAGTATTTGTAAGGAAGTGCATTGACAGCTGCGCTGAGTATTACTAATGAATGCTTCTCTAGGGGCAAAACAGTATCTGCCAATTTTCAATACGATGTGGCTGTAATTTTCCCCTTGATTGCACTCTGGTCATGACAGATATTCACAATATTTAAATATCCAGGGAGTGCTGAGTGCGAGTGTTGGGGAAATATGCATTGGTCATGTGTAATGGCAAGTAAACAGTTGGTGGAGAGCGGAGAGATTGCTTGCCAGATTTAAATTATTAACAAGAAATGCTGTAGAAGATTAAATAATTTCTATATAATCCTTTCTCAGATGGTGATTAGGTATAGTGATCTACCAGATGTCTCCTCTTTGCATTTTGTTTTGTCAACGTTTTGTCAACAACTCCCTCCCTTCCATCCATTCTAGATGTCGATAAAGTAGACGTATCTGACATCTCCCCTTTGCATTTACTTTGTCATAACTGCCTCCCTTTCCTCCATTGATTTCATTACTGGAGAAAAGCAGACAGACTAAAAGGAGAGGCACTATCCGATCAATGACTTTCTCCTACGTAGTTCTGCTCTCAGAATAACAGAAAAACGCCGTGCAACAGCATACGTGGGATATACAGCTATTCTGGAGGTTTTACTCCCACATTCATAACAGGCACAGATGGGAGATTTTTCCGGGGGACCACATGCAGTTTTTTTTTTTCTTCAGAGCTTTTGTTTCCTGCCATCATTCAACTGTAGGCTAATTCTGCACTTTTGGTAATACATGTGGGCAACCATCAATCCAGTCCACTTCCCTTTCGCCTTCCTCTGTGTTAGCGGATTTTATATTAACCACTTCATTCTGCCCTTCAGAACATGAAAGATTTTCTTCCTGCATTTCCACCACCTTTGACTTCTTTGGTCATTCAATCTAGTCATAAGAAACAGCTCCTGATTGAATTATTGACCAGACCAGTTCTCAGACATCACAACCTTGAAAGAGAAAATGGGCCAAGGAAATCAAAAAATTTCATTTGCTTAAATATTGCTGTGTATTACCATGTTGTTTTATGTTGTTTTCCACGAGTTACTCTGCATTTCCTATGTTGTCATCACAGGATCAAAATACATTTAAATGCATTTTATCAAATCATCTCACATTGTTTAAACATGCACCTGTTATGTATTTCCCTTGTCTGCATTCATCCTTTTTCATATCATTATCGACCTTTTTGAGAGCCATCCCTCTTCTTTCTTGAGCAAAATGAGGCAATCTACGGAGTATTTTGGAATTAGATAAACCCTGATGAAAGCTTTCATTTTCCTTTATTGAATACCCAATTCAGGAGGAGCAAGATGTAACTTGAAAATGCAAGATAATCTTGACCAATTACTCTATCAATCCAGTCAATCATCAGGCTGTTGGCGCACTGCGGTCAAATGCTGGTTGAATTAACGTTCCGTCTATGTTTACATGCACATCAATAATAACGCCGATATTAAAGCAACCACATCAGCATCTCCATGAATGCGCATACAGGTCATAATTACATGAATGCAGGTTATGCACTCATGTGCTTTAATGCAAGTAACCCTGCTCACTGGAGTTGTAACACATGCTCAGTATCCGCTGGCGTTAAACACCGTCACTGTTTTCACCTCTATCAACTCTCAGCATCGCATCATTTTCACATATGAGCCACAATACAAATAGCATAGCATAAACAGCAATGTGACGGCAGGTTTTCCCTGCCACGCATGTCAACAGCTTCATCAAATTATCCTCAGTTATAGAAAGAGCCCTGATTAGATTACTGTGTGCATGGAAACATAGGCTGAATCCTTTTCCATCTGTCTGTTTTTATTTGGTCTTTGTGTCTTATATTAATTTCTGTCTGTCTGGTTATGGTATGTTGCACATAATGTCTCTTTCAGTTTTTTTCTGTTGGCATATCATATCATTTTTTTTATCTGCATTCACAGAATCATCTGATCAGTCTTCATCTGCGTTGGTTTTTCATTTTATACGTGCCATGCTAAGTCACATTATTCTTTCACTTTCGTCTCTCCTCCTGTAATTCTGTATCTCACGAGCATACAAACTTGATTTGCCCATCAGTTCTCTCTTAACAATATTTTCGCCCATCTTCATTCATTCTTCTCTTCACATCAGTCTGTACCGCTCTCTCTCTCTTTCTCTCACTCTCTCTCTCTCTCTCGTTTTGGCTGTCTCACTTCCTCACACACCTTTCGCCTCTCTTGTCTCCAGAACTCTGGCCACAAGGACTGTGATGTCCAGTATGCGGAGCTGGATACTGCAGCTTTGGCTTCTTCTCCCAGCCCACGAAGCTCTGCTCACACTGGCCCTGGGGACCTTGTCGAGTATGCAACCATCCAGCCTAGCTCACACTAGCGCATGCCATTGTAGGCCTTTCCCCTCAGACTCTGGCCTCAAGGTACACAGATTGACGCACTCCTTCCCTTCATCCAAGTTAACACCATACCTTTCACACGCACTGACCTCCCTGTATGCGCTCCACGTGGCTCCCCCCCGTCTGCCTCCCTCGTGTGTCTTGGTCATCTTTTGATTTTCCCTTCGTTGCTCTCCGCAGACTTTGATTGAGGTGGAGATATTTTCAGGGCTATTATTTCTGCACAATAAGTTAGTCATGGCAGAGACATCTAGTTCTTTTGAGATACACAATCAAGCCCAAGTCTAGTCCGCACAATAGTAACAGATCATAACTTCATCAACAACATCAGCCACAAAAGCTCTTTATTAACTGCAGAAAATGTTTGTTATACGAAATATGACTCATTGGCATACACAAAAGAACTGAAAACAAAAATTGGCCCATAACACTCCAGCTTCCTTTTATCAGTCAGTCTTTATATGCATGAATCCTGATTGTGGAGAACGTGTGTAGAGAGTGTGTCTGCTTTTGTCTTGTAAAAGCATTTAACATTAATAACATTAGAAATGTGGAATATGGGAGATGTATGTAGTTGCATGAGTCTTTTGCATGGGCGTCTTAGAGGAATGTTCAGCAGTATTATGCTTTTTTACCAGAATATGAAATTGTGCTCAAGGGTGTTTTTAAATTACTGTGTGTCTTATCAACAGTAAAACAATGTAAAATCTTGCAATCATCTAATGTAAAACGCTACTGTGAATGATGACAAATATGCAAAATGTGTTAGAAATTTTCTGAAGTGATTATCCCACACTTGAAAGCACTTATTTAGTAGTGCCAAACACACTCTCATCTGCAAGATGCTTCCTCTAATATCTCATCTTAACCCCACTGGAGAAAAGGTTGTATATGGGGCTGGGGAAATTTCTACTTCCACATAAATACAGTCCTCTGCAGCACTTGAAGTCTTCATTATACAGATGCAGAGTTGTACTGACGCACAAAGCACCATGTTGCTATACTGGTTGGACTGGTTTCTATGGCAATTCATGAGGAAGGCATTTTTTGAGGCAATTCAGGAGGCGTTCTTGAGGCAATATATATATATATATATATATATATATATATATATATATATATATATATATAT
>OMLF01011839.1:4136-16278 GCA_900302615.1 Holocentrus rufus
AAAAAAAAAAAAAAAAAAAAAGGGAGACACAGTTAAATAGTTCTCAGCAGCGTAAATGTTGAAATCTGGCATTTCTGAATTTGCCAGGACTTCGAAACTGAGTGAAACTACCCCCAGGCCTGAATGCAGCGATTCTCACTTCTCACTTCCTGTCCATTGCAATAAACATAACTGCAGGGGGTGCACGGTGAGCTTTTGTTTTACTCTACTCTATTGACGAACTGTTTCTGTAAAGGCTGTGGTCGATGCTCTCTCTCTCTCTCTCTCTCTCTCTCTCTCTCTCTCTCTGAGGTAAACTGATATGGTCAGCTCTGCAGAAAAAAAAAACCCTGTCCTGCTGTGTAACCCCAAGGGACTAATTAGTGAGTATGAAGACATGCACAGTTATTTTCCAACATGATAATGTGTTGTGACGGTTTCCTTCGTGGAAAATAATTGCATTGTCAAAGGAGAAGCTGCCATGTCCAATTGGATGGCAGGGCCAGTCCATTCGCTGGTAAAGGATTGTGAGACAACATAGGACTGCTCTACCCCAGAGGCTTGCCCAGAGGAAGGCAAATGAAGCAATCTACTGGCTGCATGTTCATGTGAATTGCATGTCCTAATAGAGAGCCTTTCTTTCCACTCTCTTATCAGTCGTGTGCCCCTTGTTTCCATACATTTCCAGTTTGTGCTATTTACAGGATCCATGCTGATCTATGTTTTGATCCGTGTGCTCACATAAAGACTCATTTCACCTCCCCTTACCTTTCCTTATCCTCTCTTCCTATTTCCTCTCCTCTCCTTCCTCTAGGCTCAGACAAGTGGAAGCTGTGACCATGTAGACTATTCACCATGGTGATGGCTCCATCAAGGACAAAGCCAATTTGTATGGAAAGGTCTTATGCATAGCTGCAGTGTTGTAGCGGAACAGAGATGATTACACGGCTACCAGCTGCATTTTTCTTTCCTTTTCTTTTTATTCAGCTGATTTCTGCCTTCTGATGGACTGGTGACCTGTCCAGTCATCCTATCTAGGATGTATAGCCTCCATCTGAGGAGAAATGAAGGATAAAGAAAATGAGTAGATGAACGAAAGAATGAGATTTCCTCCAAAATACATATTACCATGAACAGCCTGGTGCCAGATTCTTTCACTGCATATTGCCACCGTTTCTCCCCTCTCTCTTGCATCGCTGCTGCAAGGGTGACGCACCCCTGAACGGCCCTAATACATCACATTCATCACATGGTTTAGCATTTTAACTAACGCTCTGACCTTTAAGCCCCATTTGAGCCAATAAAATGAGAATTTCAAGAGCGGTGATGACAACAATTTGCCTCTGTGGCTGCTGATATGAGCTTTTGGAGGAGAGCGACAGGAGGGTTCAGATGCTGCCTAAATGCTCCAAGCTACAGAGTCATCTAACACTTTTATATAGGTGTCTATGCACATGACATGTGATCCAGAGAGAGAAAGACAGACATACACCCAGAGAGAGAGAGTGAGTGAGAGAGACAGAGAGAGAGAGAGAGAGAAAGTGACACACTATGCCTCAACAGGTAATTGCTTTCCACCTCTGCTCAGGTGCCTGGCAACGATCATAACGGCCAGCCGGTTCAGAACCCACATCAAAAGAGAACTGAAGCTCTAATTAAAGATAGGCAAGCTGGCAGACGACCACAGACAAGGCATTTCCAGGAAAATGAATGAAGACTGGTCACCTGGAAATGAAAAGATGGGCTGAAATATCACCTTAGAAAGAAATGAACTGTTGTTTTGTTCTACATGTTCAAAGCAGAATGAGCTGACAGAACAGCTTAATTAAGACACGGGTTTCCATCTGAACAAAGGCAGGATTTGCTTTAAGTGCAAATGTTAGACATGCATGTAATATATAAATATTCATGTGCACATGCATATATTTAATGATTACATAATATTCCAATGCATTTCTGGCTAAAATTTCACTGAAAGCAAGATCACTTGAAGAATATCTCACCTAACCCAATTATTCCCCCACATAATAAACCATGAAATAATACTCTAGATAACAATCAAGCATCTAAACAACACTTTTGCTTTGATTTCCACATTGGCATGCTAATATATGCAATTACACAGGGCTGTGGAGCTAATCCTTCCATTAAGCCCGGGGATTTGAATGTGTTAATGACACTGAGTGGATCCTTCACACGTCCTACTCTCACACAATGCTCCCCAGAAACAAAGGGGCACAGAGTGTAGTCTTTTATCAGTTTGCCCAGATCTTATGGCCAGTAATGGGGCTCTGCATAGATCTCAGGTCATTAGAGAAAAAACAGGGTGGGCCCTCACGGCAAGAACACAAACGCTCATTGTTGTCAAGGAATTCAGGCGGTATTAGATCAGCGTATCCCAGATATGTGGTCAGTGCCAAGAGAATGGGATGAGGCCGTGTATTCGAGCGCAGCCCTTACAAAATTACGAAAAAAAAGAAGTGCACAAACTTGAGTGAAACGAACAGGACAATAGAGAGGCACAACCAAAGATAAGCAGGGCGAGACCAAGACTTGACATGAATCAGGGAGCACCCAGAGAGTTTTGACTCGAAACACACAGAGGTATTCAGCCTTGTCAGACTGGGCAGAAAGCACCAGTGACACAGAACAGCTTGTACTCTGATGCAGAATTTTTGACTTTTAGAAGCAAGAGGAGAGAAAATTATTTATTTATGGAGAAGTATTTGAGAAACATATAGAGTTCCCTTCAGTGGTTAACGACTAATATTCTCTGGTGTCCAAGTCCATTTTCTCCATGTTCAAATTCAAATGCAGGGATCGGGTATGTCATCCTACATATGTAATCCCTGCACTATTACTTATCTTCAAAATCCAGTGCTTTCCTCTTACTGTTTACCTCTCTATACCTATCCATTATTTCACCTTTGTTTCACCCCTTTCTTGCTCATTTATTCCCCACTTAGCTTTCTTCAAAGGCCATTGGTATCATAATTGATGCTCACTGCACGGGCATGTCAGGTTAACAATGTGGCAGGCCTATATATGGGCTATACAGCACATATGGATCAATAATGCTCACAGATAGAGCTTGCTAAATTGACATAAACCATGACCTTTTGGCCTAATCTGAATCCGAAGTCTGTTTAAATATGCACAATGTATTTCTCGTGCACTGTCTCATCATAATAATATAATTTCTGAATGATGTTCTGTTGTGCACTAGATATTTGTAATGATCTGGAAGTATTTCTTGTGGATTTGGTACAGTTTGAAAATGACGCGTTTCAGTCCAGGTAGGTTATTTCTGACTCTGGCCTGTTCACCTAGAATAAACTCTCTCCTTTCAGTGAGGCACGGCTCTGGCCTTGGGAGATAACAGAACTAGCACAAACCTCCAGATAACACACAAGGAAATACATTGTTAATTTGAAATGGACTGCAAATACTTTCCATGGGACCATCATTTCAAGGCCTTGGATGAGTAAGAATCACAGCGGGCAGTGGGACAAGTGATTAAACTGGACAAAATCCAAAATGTTTAGCTGTCTTTATCTCAAGGACAGACAGAAGAATGATACCACTGTGTGCGCGCAGTTGTAAATCTTTTTAGCCGGGCATTTCATGCTCTTGACTTGAATATACTTCTGTTGTTTCTGCGCCGTAACTACTGCAGGAAATTACGTTCATCTAATGCCTACAATATGTGTTTAGGCTGATATGTATTCAGAGACACAGCTGCAGATTATACACTTATGTGTGTGGGTGCTGATAATTGCATATTACAGAGAAAAATCCATCACTGTTTCGTGAAGGACTTGTATTTGCAGTGCCACCTGTCAGCCTGCGCTCTCCAGCTGAGCCTCCAGCGGTGACGTGCGTTCAGATCTGACAGACACAAACTGTGGTGACGTGGGCTGAGGCAGCTGAGAACACACGCATAACTACAAGGAACAGATCAAGTCACCATGGTTACTCAGTGTAATAAGGTCACAGTTCGATGTTCCTGTCTGTATTATCAAACTATTGGAAAAGCTTTCCATCAGTGACCAGGATTCACAGATTGGATTTATCTATAAATGTTTTATTGCACACAGCCTTCGTCCTCTCTGCTGCCACTCATCTAGTTGCGTCAGTGCGTTGAAAATGTGCTTGTGAAGTGTCGCCACCCTTTTTCCAAAGAAAGAAGTCATTGCCAACTCAGAAAGTTGCAAGAATACACAAAATGACATCATGCATCGATTTGCATAACTGTGACATCACACAATCAGTTGCATATCTGGAGAGTGATTATCTGAATTGACGCCATCGAAAGCCATATCAAAAGTGAAGTCTTTTTTCATGAAGCCTAGTCACAAACAATTTACATATGTATAAGAGAATTACATTATGCATACATAACATACTGTCAAACTTTCTTACATTGTGAAAAAACAGACCTATGCACAAGATTTTAAGACACCTCAGGGTTTTTAAAGATTTCAACATGGTGCTACTTTCAGTATTGAGGTCTGGGAGTGCTGTTAGGGTGCTGGTCCACCAACCTCTATATCCTGTATCCTTCCCCCACCTCCACCCCTCCTGGGTCTCACCTCACCTGGGGCATTGCTACCGCCACGGGCTGTGTCATGGCCCTGTACACAGCTGGTGTTTGGTTTGTGTAGATGGGCATGACTGTCCTTCAACATGAGGCCAAGGTGGATCCACTGGGTGACCCACTGTTGCTAGATGTCTGATTTGGACCATTCAGCTCCGTCAGCACTGAGCACTATTAAGCGACTAAGGCAGAGGCCCATAGATGCCATCTACTGTTAGTATATTCCACCGTCATCCATCTATCATTCAGTTTATCAGACTACATTACAAGATGGTACAGACAGCTCCTGTTGATCATCCCCCCAGGATCTGACACACACCCTTTTTGAAGTCTGCTGAGAACCCGTGGCTCAGGGCCTCAGAGGGTCTCTGCTCTCTCAAAGTATGGCACATTCCAGGCCTGGAGACCACAGGGGTCCACTTCATGTCAAGAAGTGGGCCCCTTGTGGTTGAGGGGAGATTTCAGTTAAATATTGTGAGTCCGATCCAGATGCTGTTTGGAAGAGCAGAAGTGGACCTGTTTGCCACGAGGCACAAGACTCACTGTCTACAGCACAATCCACACACAGGGGAAAACATCAGCCAACAAAACCTGAGCAGAAGTGTGTAATATTGGTAATGAGGTATATTAGATGTGTTTTTCCATACTGAGGACCATTTGTTCTTCCAAGGCAGCAGACTCCCTCTCTCCATCTATGACAGGTTAAGCTCTTAGCAACTTTTATTAAAAATGTATTAGGAACAGGATACAAAGATGTCTTAAGTGTCTAAAGTTTAACCAGTGATGAACATCTAGTGGCATTAAATCACTTTCTCATGCACTTTAAGACGTATATAGTTTAACAAAAACAGAAATGATAAACAGGTGAACTCACGTGGAGTAAAATAGGCACCTCTGTAGCTAAATATGAAGGTTATTGTGCAATGATCCATCGGAAGAGCAAGATATCTCAGCAAACAAATAGTTTGATCACTCTCAAGTAGTTGGTTCTTTATCAAACTGTCGAAGTCCTAAAGAAAGACTGATTTCTGTTGGGATTTCCATAAATGTTCATCAGGTATTAGTCTTTGGCACTTTTGACATGACTTTTCTGAAAAACAGATGGTGTCTAAAAATAGGCCTGTTCTGCAGTCCAGCTGCAGCTGCAAAACAAGAGAACAAATTAATCTTGGAGAAGAAAATCTCACTTTTCACACTGCACGAAAAACAAAAACAACCATGACACTTGGTATTTCAAAACAGCATTTTTTTTTTATTGTAATAGTAAGATGCACTGATACAAGTCGGGTGTGTTCTTTATTGGTTTCAGCTGCTGCTGTAAACTTATGAAAAAAATGCATTTAGAATCAAACCCCTGTATCAATCTGAACATGTCCATTAAGTTTTAAATACAAATGTCTTGGCTGTAATACAACTTACACCATTTCATCATCCTCCGCAAATAACATCTTGATTTACATTTATTGAAAACAAATATTTCAAAGGGTTATGTACAATATTTGTCAATATCAGAGAAAAGTCTGCTTTTTACAGTCTAGAACAAGAGCGATGAAAATATGTTAAAATGAATTCAATTCCTTGTTTTTAGGCCCTCTGGAAATACACACGACCAAATTAATGGGTGCAGGAACACGTCTGACGAGTCTGTGCGTAGACAGATGCGTCAGTTTCCCCCGTCGTTGTCAAAGACGGGTCTGAGAAGCCCCAGGTGTCTATGAGGGGCCTCTCAATTGTGGGCAGCCAATTCCAAGATGTTATTTCCATTAAACTAGGAAGTTAGCACAATGAGATAATACACTGACAGAACAGGTACTCAGACTGTATAAAACAGATTTCGCTTGCCCCTCATTATGTTTCTAACCAAATTAAGAATTTTCACTGGTGGGGAACTCCAGCCTAAAGCTTATCTACTTAGTAAAACATGTTTTGAGAGAGGTATGCCACAGCCACATGTTCCTTTTTGCATCCAATCATGTCAAGACACATTAATTGGACTGGTGTGAACACTGCCAAATTGGATTTTGCCTTCACTGTGACACAATGGGTTTAACCATCTTAGGACAGGAGTTGCATTGAAAAGACCAGTGTAACCATGGCAAATGATATATACATGTGTATTTACACTCCTTTATGTTATAGGGCATTGTACTCCACACACTTTGAAGGATCAGTTGTGAAGTGTTTCTGGCAGATGGTCATCAGCCTCTTCAGCCCCTGTGGAGATAAACATTAAAAAGGTGCGAAAACAAGCTTGTCATTGAAATACACAATACAGTGTCTACTGCTTAGCACTGTTGTGTGAATGCCTTGTAAAGTTGATATTTTCACGTTTTAACTTCAAATGAAGGATTTAAGAAGTTGTGAAATTTGTACAATTTAACTCAAAGGACAAATATAAAATGAATGGCAGTCAATCTAAACACAAGGTTGCTGTTCTTAGTTCCTGAAAAGTTGAAATTCAAGGTTTTTCACCTGATGGTGATATATTGCTAAATTCCATCCTTAAGCCCTGGTTGGACAGATTTGTTTTACAGGGGTGTGTGGGATAAAGTAATCATTACTGGAACAGTCTGTAACTTAAGTCCCATCTGCATATGTCAGCAGTATTTACCGACTGAGTCTGCCTGTGCCAGTAACTATTGGGAGCTCTTTTTATCTTCTGTGAAATACTAGAACTGTTTTTTTTAGGACTTTGGTATTTTTCTAAAAGAATCAGTTAAGTATCAATGTGACACCCGTGGTGCATTTTTGTTGTGATGACAACATGTAAATGAAATACAGTCCCATCCACTGTTGCCAATTTGGTGACTTAGTAAGCGCTGTGTCTCATCAGACCTGCCAGCGACTTCACTTCTCTAAAGCACCTAAGCAACAAATCTAGCTGCTTTTTCAAAGCATGGGAGCAAAGTCAAAGTGTTGATTCCAAAAGCATCTGACAATATAGATGGTATAGCTGATACTGTACCTAACTTTGAACCACTTGCGAGTAAAATCTAAAGCAATGTGACGATCGCAGCACTTTCCCTACACAGAGTGGCCCTCTCCCTTGGCTGGGAGGGGATTTTTAGCAAATACTGATGTGCAAAGTAGCATAAACAGTCTATCAACAATAGCTGCTTTCCTTGGAAGACAGTTGGCAGAACTACTTTCATCTCTGTGCAGACTCTTTATAGCAATCTCTCATCACATGCAAATTGTCTACTGATATTACAAAGACATCCTGTGTTAAAAGTTCATACATCTTGTCCTGAAAATGAACCCTGTTCCAATAGAGCTTAAGAAGCTATCTGCAAGTAAGAAATCTCAGGATCTCACCTGGATGTATTTTCTCTGTGTCTCGTCGTTGAGGACGTGGGCCACGTGTTTGGAGAAGATCTTTTCTCGTCCTGTACGGGCGTGGATGCCCACCATGGTCACACCAATAGGCCAGGGAGCATTACCAATGGCCATCTGTAGATATGCATCATTTGCCTGGAAAACATACACACAACAGAATGTCATGACCCCAAATTTCAGCAAAGTTGTAATTAGAGGAGGACAAAAAAACAGGAATAAAGACACACCTTGACATATTCCCTCTCCAGCATAAACTTGATGATGTCTGTGATTGACTCTTTGATGTCAGGTGGCAAAGCCTGAAAGAGATAATAACAAAAACAAACTATCAAAAATAATAAACAGAATAAAAAAATCCAAACATAACTGCATCGACCATTCACATTCTTGCAGCTTGCTTTTTGCTCCTCACAGATGTTACCTTCTTTTTCAGTTTCCTGAAAAGTGGTTTCAGGTAAGACTCAGTCTGTGAGTGGGTGGCACTGGCCAGCTTGCCTTGAACACTGCGCTTCACGTGGTCCTCTCGGCTGTTCAGATCTTTGGCCCAAACACCAAGAAGAAACTACGACATCATAACAAGAGTGGAACATTAGAGAATACCATCATCATACATATATTCTAAAATTCAATTTAGAACTGTCACAAAATGATCTGCAAACAGGCACTGCACTTGAACAAAGAAAAACAAAATCCACTGCATTAACAACAATATTATAAACATTTATTATCCAACAGCTCCCTCTAGATTCAAAGACGGAGCATGACATTTCTGGTCTTACCCTCAAAACTTTGTGAATAACATCCTGGTCTCTGCCATCGTCTCCTGTGCCGAGGGTTTGGCCGAGAGCCTGTGGGTGGCGCATCAGAGAGAAGCTGAATTAGAGCCTTAATTGATCACACTTGCAATTACAGTAATTAATTTAATAAAATCAACCTACACTCAAACCTCGGCTACTGCTAAACTACAGTGGCTGATGAACATTGCAATGCTCAGCGTGATTCCTGGGACTCTCAAGAAACACTCAAGTGAGACAGCCAATGACATCAGAGACTGTTCCAAAAGTTACCAGGGAGGAGGGATGTTCAAATCCCCGTATCCTATAAATAAGTAAACCAATAAATAAATAAATAAATACATTCACCCTTTCTGCAGAACCTCAAAAGGATGCCAAGTTGTCAGTGAATTTCCCCCTTGCAACTATGCTGAAGATGCGAAGATTTAAGTGGTAGTTCCGATTCTTGACCATATAGTGATATTTGTCTCTCCAGACAAGTGTAATAGCACCTCCAAGTCTGGCCCGTGAATTCCCTCCCTGTTGTGAGACCAGGCACATCACCGGGAGTGTGCTCCTCCAAAATTAATAAAGTGGATGTGGCTCAGCAAACAACACGATTTTGGCCGGCAACCAAAAGCCAAAAACATATTCTGAAGGCTGCACAACAACACACGTCCCAATCCTTCCACCGGCTAAAAAAATGACAAAGAACCCTCCCCTGGTAATTTGGGGATAATCAGTTAATATGCAGCTATTAACAAAGGAGAAACTGTTCAATGCCGACTCAGCCCCTCACTTATTCAAATCAAACCATCATCACATCTCCCTGATCCTGTGCACTGTACCTCCAGTTCTTCTATTGTTGTGTTCTCCTCATGCACTTTCAGGTCGTGCTGTGTGTCCATTTCTCCGGCCTCTGTTCCCCCAACAATCTCATTCAGGTACTGCTGGTCAATCTTGTCCATGGCTGCCTTCAAGTCATTCCTCAAGCCCTGGAAACAGAGATCAGTGGCAAATATGCCAAGTTGAATGTCCTCTCATTCTCAGGCTCATTTTTCTAGCATGTGACATAAAAGGTGCCCTAGGGTGGTGTTTGCTAAGTTAAGATATTAGAGCCTCAACAAGATAAAAATAAAAATGCTTGTATAAATTCTAACTTTCATCAACTCAGAGACACCTCAGTAAGAGCATATGGGGTTAATAGTTGCATGTAAATTTACCTTATATCCACATCTAAAAAAAAATAATGAACTTCACAGTTTTAGAGAACTTGTCTCATGCTGTCGGCTATGTTGAACACAGAATGTAAACATGTCTGTTTATGATGATGCTATGAGGTGACAGACCACAGAAAAGTCACAACTAAGGAAGTACACTTGTGTGCAGGTCTGTCATCGTAATTGTAAAGACAGCAACTTCCCTGTGTACAAGGGTCAGTGAAGTGCTTCCTACACATGGTGGACTTGGATCAAGATACGGCAGTATTTCCAGATGTGTCTGAAAGAGCGACTCAGTCTCACCTTGTTTACTTCTGGGGCCAGAATCTCAATCTTCCTGAGTCTCTGGAAGGCATCATAGTCTGACTCTCCAAACAGCCGGATTGGTTCCCCTCGTTCTCTAAGACGCCGGATCACCTAGAAAACCACAATAATGGAAAAGGCACATTTAACTTAATGGGATTTAGAAAGAAAAATAACTGAGAGGGAAATGTCAATATTATATTTTGACTCACCTCCTGTCGCGACAGTGTCATCGGCAGCTTCTCTTCTGTTAGCTCCAGTTCTAAAACAGGATTGGTTGAAGTGGACTGCTCATCCTCTTCCTTCTTATCAGTCTTCAGGACAACATGGAGGAAATGGACATGCAAGGATTATAATTTGACCCTAATTATACAACATGTGGAGGGCCAAAATTTGATTCAAATGACAGCATATCTCCTCCATGGACCAATTCAAAAAAAGTGGTTGTAAAATTGGTTGTGGTGGGGTGTGTAAAAGGTCAAGTGTCTGAGTTTTCACTGTGCAATAAAACCTAGGGATTGAACAAGATGTGTGTGACTCGTAGATTAATTAAGTCCCTGTATAACTCACCTGCAGCCCCTCAATGAATAACACCAAGTGGCAAAGTAACTTACCAAGAGCAGCAAACATATTGTATATTACCATTCATCCCTTAATTTTCACACTGTTGCATTTCAGTGCCGTATGTACCACCTACAGGGTAATTATGGGCAAAATGTGTTCAGTCTTTCTGCAGCATAAAGTACTGCAACAAGGAAAAGTTCAAATGTGCTGTCAGATCATGCTTTCATAGGCACATGCATCTCAGCACTCTTAGATTGTGGTTTGAAAAGCACAATCTAAAAGAACATAGAACAGAAACTGCTCACAAAAAGCCTTCCAAATGCACAATGGACCTTGCCCACATAAATATACTGCATGTATACAAAGAGCATAACTTAATACGCTGGACACTGTAGGCCTCACACTGAAAGTAAAATAGAAATGCAGTTTTCCCAAGAGCAGCTCTTACAAGGCAATGATAAACTAGTTGCACAAAACCAGGGAAAACTGTAAGCTGGTACGACTGAAAGAGCTGCTGTCACAGATTAAGATGCAACATAAGAAGCGCAGCTTGACAACCAGGTTTTTTCTTTTTCTTTATTTTCACTTCAGTATCTCATGCTGAAATCCACACTGCTGCTGTGTCCCAGTTTGGTTTGGTGGCTTCCTTTCCTTGTCTCCTTTCTTGCTGACATGTAGTAGTTGCTGATTTGGTAAGCAGTTTGTAATACTTGACTGGCACAGCAACTTGGCATATAGCCTAAGGCCACCTGTTACAGTGGATGAGGTACTACAACTACAACTTAAATCTCCATGGAGTATATGATGAATATGGTTCACGACACCCAGATAATTCAGATATATTTGGGTCAATTCATATTTTTGAAAGCAATTTGTTTTTCTGACAATAACTTTGGTGTCCTATGAGAAAGACAAATGCATCTATTTGGTAACAAAGCAGATGAAAACAAAGCCAAAAATCATCTGCAATCAGGGCTGGAATAAAGGTCAAATTTACAGGACACAATGACCAGCTGATACATGGTGATAATTTCTAGTTTCCAAAGCCCTAAAATCAATTTAGTCTATAACTCAAGAGGTCTAAGTATTATGGCCTCAAGAGGAAAGTAAAGATGTTTCCACCATTTTTGGGCCTTAATCTTCACCAGTCTTTGGAGACTGGTGAACTTTGAGAAAAGGTGCCAAGGAAGGGAAAGTTTTTGGAACACAGTGTATTTGATCCTTCCATCATGCATCCTGCCAGCTACCTTCACTGTGCAATCCCATACCTGGCTCTCAGGAGTCTCTCTCTGAACCTACAGATGCAGGCAGCAGATGCAGGTTGGGGGAGAAACAGCACAGTAAACACAGACACAAGTACTGATTTACAC
>OMLF01011845.1:7103-17418 GCA_900302615.1 Holocentrus rufus
TCAGAGCATTGTTTTGTGTGTGAAGGGGTGTGTGTGTGTGTGTGTGTGTGTGAGTGCACATGTAGGCTACTGTAAATGTGTACAGGTTTATTCCAGAGCTCCTCCATCAAAGTGAAGCTCTGAGTCTCATAATATTGTAAAAGTGAATCTCATCTCAGATTTGTTTGTTGTGTCGCTGCTCAGTTCCCATCAGCCACCTCTGCCGCTGAGCTGAGGTTTGCGTCTGTAGGAGGCCGCTCTGTACCTTCACCGCTCTGATCTGCCCCGGCGTCTGGAGGCGAATCTGTTTCCTTCTCTCTCCTCTGACACGAGCCGGAATCCGATGCTACGCCTATCAGAGCCGAGCCGGTTTGTGTATTCAGGAAATTTAAAGGCTGCTTATATGATTGAGCCGCACACTAAGTGGAGCGCCTGCTGCCTGTGTGAGATAAGTGAGAGCTGACGAGTGTGTGAGCGTTTCCTTTTAAAAGCTTCTTTTTTGATTCAGCAATGAACCGTGAGCTGATGCTTTTAGCCTGCAGTGTTTTTCAGACAGCTGAGAGGTGATGCAGCACACTGAGTGGCTTTTAAAGACATGTTACTTATTTTCAGTCAATAATAAACAATAATACTGATAAAATGCAATATACTACTCGCAATATACTTGCACAATACTCACAATATACTACTTGCATACACGATTGCTAAGAGGCACAAAGGCACACTGTGCAAAATTGCAGAGGGTCGAAAACAAAACATGCAGAACACATGAAATGAGCATGAAATGTGATGGTTGAGTCTGCATTTGTTTTTCATTTGCACCTCGTTTGGTGTGCGTCTTTAACACTTTTGAGTCTACGTGGTTCTCATCGTCAGCCCAAGTCACTGATACATTACATGCTTACTTGTGTCAAAACAGTTCTGACCTCAATCAAACCAAAATTTTGCATAATGCACCTTTAAGGCTGCATAAAATAAGGACTATTTAGACTCAATAGACTCAGCGGACTCAACCATCAAATTATGTGCTTAATCTACTTTTTTTGTTACGGTCCTTTTTTAAATCAACCCCTGACAGTTTTGATCATTGCAGCTTTAAATTAATTTCTGTCACAGGTGTGAAATTATTTAATGTAACTCAGCTGATGAGAACTGAGAGCTGGAGCTATTCATATACAAATTTCTTCTCTTTTGTTTTTCATTTTTCTGCTCCAACAACTTCCAACTTTATTTCACTCTCACATGCCAGTTTTGCAAAATTGAAATACACAAGCATCCACAAAGTCCACTTGTTAAAAATCAAACAATTTATTACAATGCTAATTTAAAACTTCTTTATCTTTCATTGATTTTTATTTAGAAGTCATGAATGGAACAGGTGATTTCCAGCACCTTTCAGTTCTCATTCTGGGGAGTTTTGTGCTTGTCCTGGTATTTTGTGGTTTTGATATTTGAGCTCTGATGGGAAGTAACCAGTTTTGAAAGGGACACTTGAGAAGGCGATGTGCTGTAAAATGTTTTTACATAACAGTGCTGAACGAGCGAACATCCCTTGGCACTTGATCCAGTGGCCGCGTCACAAACTCCCCGGCCGACGGGAAGTAGACACGGCTGCCGAGCCACGCTGTTGACCCATCAGAAGTTTGTTGTGCGTCAAACAAAGAACTCCTGTGCAGCCGTTGTTTTTTTGTTTTTGTTTTTTCCAGATTTTTTAGATCCAGATGTACAGTATGTCTGCTGGGCAAGGGATGAGATTAGATGACATCACCAAGCACCCATCATGCTTCTGGGGTCTTATGAGAGCTGGATAAGAAAAGAAGATTGGGGCTGAGTTTGGAATTTGATATCGACGCATCTGTCTGTTTAAGCAGCAAGTGATGGTGACGAATCACTGCACAAGAACATGAGAAATGAACGTTTACATAATATGTCATATATGCATGTGTGTGTGTTGGAAATAGATGGGAATGCATGGAGATGGAGAACGAAGAGAAGAATTTGTGACGACAATCCAACCATCTAATGACTTTGTTTAAAGTAGAGGAGGAAAGAGCTTCCTTGGAATCTACGTCAGAACTTTCAGCAGACACGGCTTCTTACGCCACATCCTCTTCATCGTCTCATCCACTTCCCCTTTTCATCTCCGTCCAAGCTGTCTTGCCGTAATATTCATCTCGAAGCTGTTGTCAGGATTTTAAATCCACTTGGGTGCGTTCCGTCATTGGCCGATTTATTGTGGCATGAGAGGCTTAAAAGAGCGGCGGAGGGTGAAATGGGAGAGCGTTACATCACCGTTTAAAATTCACAGCCCTAGATTTGCGAAATCAGAGTGTGCCAAAGCATTCCAACCATGAGAGGGATTTAGGGGTCAGGGCCAAAATGGCTTCTGAAGGGATCCCTCTGATAATATTTCAGGGCTGCTTTTAATTGTTTGGCAAACCGGTGAGAGAATGAATGCCGAGTTATTGGTCAATTCACTTCTTTGGGATTTCGGAATGACTGATGTTAAATGGTTAAGAGGTTTGAAGTCCGTGTGTTTTGACTGCTTTCTCCTCTCCGGTCCAGTGGAGGAGTGAGTTTGGTTATGTAATGTCCTATGAGAAGAGGCTCCAAGGAAAGAAGCCGGCGGGGGAGCGAGGCTCTGACCTGCAGGTGCAGCAGCTGTGGGAGGGCAGCCTGTTTTTGACCAACAGTGTCTGGAAACTGCCTCGACGCTGCTGGTGCAAACAGAAAAAAAATCAGAAATGTCCAGGCCTATCCCTCACTCCAAAAGATTTCTGGCCTAAATCTGTTTTTTTTTTTTTTGGTTTAGCAGCACAAACAGCTCAGAGGTAGCACCACTCTGCAGGCAGAATTAATGTCACTGGTTTGAGAAACGGGCGGAGCTGAGGAGACCCAGTTTTTCTGGCGGAGAAATGTCAGACTGGAGCCCAGTAGTGGTGGGAAGCCTGATTGTTTTGGCTATCGCAGTTCTTTGGCTTTCAAATAATTAACTGATTTGTGAATCAGCCCAGTAAGATCTTAGGAAGCTGAGCCCCCTTGCTAATACCTAAAAAAAGACAAGCGCAATCTAGGCGGAGATATCTGGGTCAGGAGGTCCCCAAGCGGGGTTTGGGGACCTCCTGGGGTCCTTGATCAGCTTCCAGGGGGGCCTCAGTAAAATGAGTTAAATAGTTTTATTCACTGCAGTTTGCTTTATTGCAAAAATATGTATGAATGATTATTTTAATATTATGTTTTAACATCACCCAATTGACTCTATTTGCCACATAATCATTAATTTCATTCTTTAACCAAAATATCTTTTCATGTCAGGGTCCTTTGGAAAAAATGACTAATGAAAGTCCAGTTTGGGGTCCAGAGCATGAAAAGGTTTGAAGACCTCTGATCTAGTTTAGCTGCCGGACTAGCTGAAACTAGCTGTGCAGAGCCTTTTACTGACCGTCCAAAATCATGAAATGATCACGAATATTTGAAAAAAGTAAGTCACTGGCATTTAAATGTTTTATTTATATTAAGACAAGTTCCTTTATCTCAGTCATTGAAGTGGCAGTCAGCTAATTATGAGAAACTGTGGTTCTTTAGCTCTGCCTGGTTGTCTAATTTGGGATAAAACATGCAGCCTACTTTGTGTAAACCGAATATGATCAAAGAGTTGACCGGGCTGGACACTGAATAGACTGTATCGTTTCTTAAAAGCCTCAAACAAACAAGCGCCTAATTTGCTTTTCATGATGACTCTGTGAACCTCCATCCTGCCCTTTAAAGTACAGTACGTTCCTAATGCAGCCATTTCTTTTTTTTTTTAATGAAAGACGGTGAATAAAAGCCAGCGCAGTGTGACAACAAGCCCTCGAGACGAGCCCGATAAGAGCTCCTCTCCATTATTCACGAGGGGAAAACTGCACAGCGACATGTGAAACGGCTCGGATCTGACCCCGGCCGGATCGCTGTCTCCGGCCCCCAAACACAAACACTCCTCTGTTTTTCTTGTTTCTCTGTCTCCCGAGCACACGTGAAGCCGCGCCGCTCGTCTCATGTGGTGCTACAAAGAGGGCCAACGCAATCATGTTACTACTCCGCCGTCAGTGCAACTGTGAACACATGCAAAAGGTGGGGCGAGGCTGGAGAATAGGCCTTTTGTTTTATTTATCTCTCATCTTTTGAATCCCATGGCAGGACGTGAAGGGCACGTGTGGGAATCATGCAGGATGGATCACGGATAAATCATAGCCTCAGGGAAACTTTACCACAGGAAAACAAGAGGTTTGCTTACCAAAGGAAGGGGAAATAAAAGTTCAAAGCTTTACTAAGAAATACCCAGAGAGTTTCCATGCAGCGTTCAGGGCCTGTCAGGAAAATTCAGCGAGAAAAACCGTGTGATGATGCAAGATTTAAATTAACCCAAGGCTATGTGTGTACCCACGTGAGGCAGAGCGCGTTATGCCAGCAGGAAGGTGCGTGTTTCGCCGCGCCGACGAGGCAGGTAAACCAGTCGCAGTATGCAAAGCATCCACCCAGAAGCAAATAGAGTGTGACTCAGTGTGGATTCGCGGCAGGTGGAAAATGCACGGGGCTGTTTGTAGGAAACTGACAGGCAAGCTACAGTGCATTTGAATATATATTAATAACCTGCACCTGAGTCAACAGATGGGACGCTCTTCAGGCTTTGGCGGAACAGCACAGGACAGTCTAAGTCTCCTGCAGGTTTTGTTCCCTGCGATTGAAAACCGAATCAGGCTACGTCAGTCCGTCTGTCCAAACGTGAGCTCAGGTGACATCTCAGATGTCGGATGAAATTTAGAGGGATGATGTGTCCTTTTACCATTTTGTGGTGTTTAAAGAAATATACTCATTGGCCTGATGGAGCACTATAATGAATTATAGTAATTTTGAACTAAACCTGATATCTTATGTCACGTTTCCACCGCAGGAACTGTCCCTAGAACTCAGGAACCCTTTGAGGAATCAGGAACCCTTACCACAGCAGAGGAACCAGTCCCTCTTTTTGCCCCGGGGTTTTGAGTTCCTGACTCCCATAACCGTCTCTGGAACCATGGTGGTTCTCTCTTAATTCCTGGATGCTGAAGGGGTACACAAATTATTAAAATGTGATTTTATCAGGAGGTCGTTTGGGTACTAATTGAGATAAAAACATACTGTTTGTCCTTCTTGTCACAGCATCTCCTCTCCAAAATCAATTGCAGCATCACAGCAGCACAGAAGTAAAACACGATGGACATAAAGATGGCTTCAACGTCTTCCAGGATTATTTTCTGTGCTCCGTTGCATGCAAAATGACTAGACACCTCGTCTTTATTTGCATTAGGTTCACTGTTCTCAGGGTGCGGCAGCAATCCAAACACACGTGAGCTTAGGCACTCGGTCATAACCGTCTTCCAAGAGCAAAACCCGGGAACTTTGACCCTGGAGCTTTTGGGTGGAACAGGGGCATTAGACACCACTGGTCCAGTTTGGTCCAACTTTGCTGAAACCTGGAGGGATCATGCATTTTTGGCACCATGGCTTTCAAAACACACTGACCTGCTATAATTTTGGTTGAGGCGTTGTAACTGACCCATATTGTATCTGTTTTGCATGTACATCTATGCATAAAGCCGAGGTTAGATGACTGAATAGGAAGGGGTTCAGTGTCTACAAGCACACAAGGTTTTTGTTTGATACACTGACTGTTGTGTTGACCGAACCTGTCACCAGTACTGGGGAGTTTCTAACCAGCGGGCCTCCACCCTGCTGGCATTGTGTCCTTCCCTCTGACCTGACTCTCAACTTTGCCGATGCCAGTACCAGAGCAGGACCTCAGTTGTGCAACCCGAGGGGGGCACTCTGCCAGGGGAACAGGATCAACCAGCTGTGGCGGATATGTAGCCCAGAGGTATGTAACCAACAGATTAATAATGCTGTAACTGAGAGCGGCTGCCAAAAAATGAGAAAAAAGGGAACAAGGCTAAACTCTGATTAGTTCTTTATTCCCATTGGCTGGCCATAAGAGACCTTCAGCGGTCAGGTTGTTTTCCTGAAATCAGAAAAAATTGCATTAGTACTATTTTCTTTCTCCATGTTTGAACCGGCAGCTCGTGTAATATGTCACCATCCTCTGCGTACGTATCCATGACAAATCACATGCTTAAAAAAGCATTCAGCATTTTATTCCCCCGCGCACTTGCTGTGCATTCAACATGAACTCCTTCTCAGAGAAAAAGTGCTGATGCTGAGCTTTGGTAAAGTTACAACCAATGAAAAGACCGTACACCAACTCCTGGACCTGCTCAATCTATTTTACTCAAGGACTTACTGTATGTGCAAAAGGAGAAATCTTAGGTGTCCTAGAACAACAACAGGCTTTGAAATTTTGATGAAATGATGCAAGGAAAAATGCATTTTACTGGCTTAGTCAATTACATAAGAGTAGAAAACAATGTGCACTTTGACACTTAATTCAAACTTGCCATAGTGCCAAAGGAAAAGTCAAAGAAGTTTATCCATGTGTTACATTTTCACTTCCAGTGGAGAGAACATACAGAATTAGTTGTGTTTAGAGATTACAAACAACAAACAATCAGATAATTAATAACTGAAGAATGAACCATTAACAATTAAATGGTTAAACTAGAAAGCACACAGTAGAGTGCATACCTCCGCCAATGTGTAATTGTCAAGATATGCCAGTTCCATGTGTTTACCAAAAGTTAGCCACGCCCACTGCCACGCCCCCTTTAGCCAACTGGTCTGAAATGTGAACCAGTTTTTCTTTGCTATATGATCCAGTTTTTCTACAAAGTTTCATGCAAATAATGTGTATAACTTTTGAGATATCCTGCGAACAGACAGACGGACAAACAGACAAATATAAGCCCTGTCCACCTTCTTTGACAGAGGCAATGAAAAGACAAGTGCAAGTGCATTATGGGAAAGCGTTCAGTGCTCCTGTGACCCTGAATACGTAGGAATGGAAAATGGATGGAATAAAAAATAAATAGACAGACAAACAGATAAAAAGACAAAAGGCAGAAGCAGCTAAATAAATTAATTCAGGTTGAATCTGCTCCCAGCTGATTGAGCTGCTCTTTCTCTGATTCTCTTGATTACTGTTTCCTCCTTAATTTGCCTCTGGTTGTCTTGTTTAAGCTGCCCTTCATCTGCCAAGACCACTGACGTCATTTAACTTAATTGCAGTTTCTTGCTGTTATATAAACCACAAGGCCATTGCACAAAAAAAAAAGAAAAACACAAATCCTTGTCAAAGACGAAAGCTCTTTAGCCTCTTTCATTTGCGTTGATGCATGGCTGCCTGAGCACTCGGCCTCAGACTCTGGCGTCATTTGGCCCGAGGAGCAGCAGCCAATGAATGCGTTGGCTTTCACTTCCTCGTCCCCTCTGGCGATTTTCTTTTCTTTACATCTGTGACATTCGCATCCTTCATTCTTTTCATTCTCTGGGCCCATATGATCAGACAGCCGGTGATGCTGCCCTATTCAGTCGAGATGGGTTGCATAAGTAGCCGGCTTTTTTTTTTCCTACCAAATTACACTGTCCTCTATCTGGGTTAATGCCACTGCAGCTTGGCATGAAGGACAATATCAAACCACAGCTGATAAGAGGAGCGGAGATGTTCTTATATTTTCTGGATGGGCTTGTGGTAAAAGAGACCATCCTGCAGCAGAAATATCACAGACTTTATTATAGCAGCAGCAGTTGAAGTGTCCTTGAACGCCTCGCTCTTTGAACGATGCTGCCTAAACATGCAAATGTAAACTTTCTCACAGACTGAATTCAACCTCTCTCATGTTATCGTCCAACAGGAAGTCAAATGTAAACAATTTATATAGCCTTATATGTCATATTATCCCTTCATACAGCACATTATATAACATATATAACACATAATACGCTTATGTTTATGGTATTCGTGGAAGGCAATCGGCCTGAGTGCCTGCTGCCACTCTCTAATTGGAGATAAGCTGGAAATAGTGTTGTAGGTTGATCCACATATTGACACCATATATTTGTCCCAGTTTGATGCAGGAGGAGAGTTGTGGCGTGATTTTTCTTTCCCAGTGTGAGATGTGAAGGTCGATCATGTAACGCAGGACAAAAGCAGGGATGCGCGGTAGACAATAAATAAATGACCTGAATGGAAATGGAAAGCAGAGCCTCCCTGGGACGGGGAGATAGATTACATAAATTAAGTGGCTCTATATTTGGCGTGTTGATAAAAGTGTGATATGGTTACGTGATGAATAAAATCTTTAATGCAGCGATCTGCGTTTTGCAAATGCATCCCGGCACTAAGTCCCGTCCACATCACTCTTCTCGCACCAGGGGTCTGTTTAACGGAGGTTTTTAACGGGAGATTAAGGCCGAAGACTCTCTCTGGATTGCTCTCTGCTGGATTTTGATTTTATTTTTCATTTTTCCAAACTTAATGTAATGCCAGATGGACATCAAAAATAAAAACACTGCCACAAAAACATAAAATTATTAAAAACACAATCATTCTCCTTTGAACATGCTGTAGATCCAGTATTTGGTATGGTATGTGCATTATTGAAATAAGATCTGTTAGAAGAATAAAGCCAAAATTAAATTGAGAATATAGCAAAATATTATCCATATGGTCCTTTAATATGAGAATAAAGTAATATATCTGTTGAATCTTGCACAGGGATGAACGTGGAACCTAAAGCAAATCATCTACAGGGCCAAAAACTGGTTGGTATTGTAAATATATATTAAGCAGACTTTTTTTCCATTATGTACTAAATAAATAATCCTGTTGCATCAATCTGATCACGTCCTGATGTGTGTAAATACAAGATGATAGCCAGAGCAGAGCAGAGGAAGTCAGAGGAGAGGAGGACTTGGCCTTGCACAATTTTTCCATTCTCAGTAGTCAGGTCAGCCGGTTTGCGAGTGTCAGACGACGGCGGCGGCTGCGTGCCTGGCAGCGTCGAGGAGCTGAGCGCGAACCCAGAGAGTCGTTTTACTTTCTGACACCCCGACTGTCTGAAGGAATTAGGAAATCTAGCATGAAAACCCGCTGCTCGTGTCGCCCTGCAGCGTCACCCTGCAAGAAACGCAACAACGTTCATGGATTCTGACAGAAATGTGTCCTCATATAGAAAGATGCACACACACACACATACACACACACAGGCATGCATCCAGGCACAGTAACTTTCACACATACACACTCACGCACACTCAAACACACACCCCTCAGAAAGCCATATCTTCGTCATTGATGTGAAATCCAAGAACTAAAACTATCTATGGTAGTTGGGTCACCAGTGTCACACTACATTCAAAACCGGATAGATCTGTGTCAGTGTCCCGCACTGACTCTCTGCACCAGTTATGACTTGAAGTACAGATTTCTCAACGTGACACAATATTGTATGCAGAGATATGAAAACCCAAAACTTTATTTTGCATTGGTATATATTGTATCATCAAATATTTGTCCAATATTTTGCAACATATGATGCTTAGACTTCAATTATCCTATGGGATTAAAGTAGTCAAAATCTATATATATTATGCTTTTATGTTGCTGTTTATTTAATTACTCCTAAGATTAAGGTTAAACAAAACAAAATAGATCTATTATAAGGGCACCTTTGTGTTTTCAATAGATCTTAGTGCCATCAAAGGGTGTAGTATGGAATTTAATGCAGAAATCATCAGTAAAGTTTGGATATGGTTCACTTTGAAAAAGTATTGCAGGAAGCTGTTTCTCAACTTATCTGCACATTGTGTCTCTTCCTTGACCTGAGGAGGACCTGGTTCATTTTTTATCCTGGTTCATCGTGACCCGCTGAAGCACTCCTCCCATTTTAAATGATTGGCATCACCCCACAATGAGCAGAAAGTTCAAAGGGTGCACAAACACTTACACACAACAGTTTTTACAGCTGTTTTTATTACATACAGATTACATCCTGATGAGGACGAAGACCTTTTGAGATTGAGCTGTCACCTGGCACAGTGACAGGAAAGACAAACATAATCAGAGGCCAAAAGGTTTGATTCTGTTGAATGACAATGGAGGAGAGAGAGCACTTCAAGCTTTCTATTCCAAAGTATTTTAGCTGCTGGTGTCACAGGCAGACCTACATAGACAGATTGAGGAGGGGGGCTTAGTATATGGAAAAAGAGCAGGTGGGCGGGGTTAAAACCTCGGATCAGTCAAGCCAGGTCTGATGGGGGATTAAGAACACAGGGAGGTGTTATGAAAGAGGGAAGATCATCTCAAGGCAACTGGAGCTATGCCCCTCTGTGTGTCAGACGCCGCCTCACACCCTCGTTACACGAC